>JAENPR010001712.1:0-120321 GCA_018135685.1 Themeda triandra | reverse complement strand
ACCAACCTATCTATATAGTATCATGCATGCATGTAATACTTGTAATAGGACTGGAGCTAGCTAGCTAGCTTGAAGAGTTAACTTGAAGATGGTCGTTGCTTTGCCACTGCTAGGAAATGGTTTGAATGTCCATATAAACTCCAAAAATACGATGACAGACAAAAGGAAGAACACCATCTGGTCACCTACATACAAATTAAACCAAGTAGTTAGCGCACTGAAAAAAATCAAATGGATACATAAGCTAACAATTGTATTTTTGTTGTTCCATAATCGGGTAAGTTGTGAAAAATGCCATGCATTGGTCGTCACATTTGAAAATAGATGATATTGAAGAAATTATTAGACCCCTATTTTGTTGCATTGATGTGAAGGTAGCTAGTGGTGCCACATTGCTGAACTACCATTGCTAATTATTCGGGAGGTGGATAAACATAATTAAAGGGCTTGGATTACCACTAGCAGGAAAAGTTAGCAAACAACCAATCCTATATAAGAATATAATGCTCCAACCCAACTATATAAAGTTATAAACTAATTGAGCATCGGCTCAATGGTATTTATTGACTAAGGTAGTTTACTGCTTATGCCAACAGTAGAAGCAACTTGGGTTAGGGCGTTTGTGCTAGCAATATTAAGCCTCAAGTTATGCCCATTCGCTCTAAGCGACAATGAAATGAGTAATGATGCAATTGAAACATTGACCAAAGGGGGCTATAATTTGCCCGTGTTGATGATCGTTAAGTATCAATTTTATACCATCAACGCAGCAAGAAAAGGACTAATATGAGTTCACTATTAGATATAGGGGTTACACTAACGAAATTCCACGAGTTTTGGTGATTGTCTATTTCTGCGGGGGTTATCGAAAGAGAACCAAAGGAGGCCCACATGTCATGATTACATAGAGATAAAGACCGAACGGGTAAAATTGTATAATCTAGAAGACTCCGAAGGCGACCCCTGGAAAGTTGGGCCCCACACGGGGGGTGGCCGGTCGGCCGACCCGGGGGAGTCGGCCGACTCCCCATCTCCACCAATCGGTGGAGTCTCGTGGATCTGCCTCCACGCCTTTGAGGATGAATAATTATCGTCCATTTAGGTCGGTTTGATCCGAGGGCTGTGGTTCATCCTAGGGGGCTATATATTGAGCCCCCAGCTGGTGAAACCTAATTCATTCTCTCTTCATTCATCTCGGAGGATTAGGAGAAGCCACCACCATCTCAATTAGAGCTCCATAGTTTAGTAGCATAGCTACATAGGAATAGATCTAGAGGAATCAAGCCTAGCTTGGAGTCCGGATCTGTCGGAGTTCTTGGTAATTCCCCTCTACATTCTTGTAATATTCATCATTGTTCGTGATACTATGAGTAGTACTTTATTCTATTCTATTATATCAGACTTGACTTTGCTCTATTTGATTATGTTCTCAATTATATCGTTCTTAGTTTACTTTGATTATATGTTTAGCATAGTTGGACTAGAATTATGTTTATGCATAGGATCGTATAGCGCTTGCTCATTAGATCGATGGGTGAGTGGTAAATATTGTGTAGGCATGGTGCCTATCCGTATTTATCTGCGATTGCACCCTATATTCCGGATCGTGAGGTAGATCGCGGGAGTGGATCTGTTGAGTCCTTTGTAGCCCTTCTCCCAGTTGTATAGGTCTAGCGAGAACAAACCTATTACATTGAAGTCATTGCTATGTCTCTTGTCTTCTCACGGTAATATCACTATGCATAGATGTAACCTTTTCCGCCATGATTGCTAGATGTTCTTGCACTAATCATTGTATGCTTTGACTTTATAGTTAGAATAACATAGGATTATACCCTAGATCGTCCTAGTCCATGCTAGTGTTATAAGCTTAGAGTGCTAAGTTGAGATGGCTTATTACTATTATTTTATGTGGCTAAATGCTCTCATTTATCTTATGTCATTTATCATTCATTCCTATATTTTATGTGACACTTACCACCTGTATGAGATGATCGATACGGACAAGGTTAAGCTCTCCATTATCGCATGTGCATTGCTCATCACTCATTATCGAGTGCATTCCCTTCCCGTGGTAAAATTATAAATAACGATACCTGGATTACTCCTGGTTAAAATGCTACATGATGATATATTTATTTCTAGTAAACTGCCGGATCCCATATTTATTTCTTGCGGAACCCTTCTTATTTGGTTGCACTTAATAGACATCAACAAGCATTTTTTTGGCGCCGTTGCCGGGGAAGGTTGAAAGCCAATGGATAATGAGCGGCATTGCACTACATAATGAGATTGAGCACTGTCACCATTCTCTACTCATACGGCCTTACCCTTGTCTTTCGTCTATTTTATATCTTATGCGGGGTAATGTATGAAAAAGACAATTCTTCACGATAATTATATTGACGATCCGAAAGCTTTATTCGGGAAGGCGGAAGCAAGTTGAAGAAGACCACTCAATCATCATCATCAACTCAACTTGGAAGTTTGTCGGAAGCGAGAAAGTCAACCTTTCGTTCGAGACTTGACACCGGCGTTTGAAGCCATGGCGAACAAGTCACTCCGCGAGTTCTCGGCTCCACTACGGATAACATTCGCCTTGGACCCGGTGCGGACATCGAAGGAGCTTTTGAGCTCAAGCTGCGCTAATCAACATGGTGCAAGCAAGCCGGTTACGTGGGAAGGCCCATGAAGATGCTAGTGCTCATCTCCAACACTTCTGGAGATTTGTAGCACATTCACTATCAAGGATGTCCCCGAGAGATGCTATACTACTTCGCCTCTTCCCATTCTCACTCTTGGGGAGAGCGAAGCGATGGTTCTACGCCAATAAGGAGAAGAATACTACGTGGGCACTATGTTCCACCAATTTCTTGGCGAAGTTTTTCCCCATGGGCAAGACAAATGCTCTTCGTGGGAAGATATCAAGCTTTCGGCAACACCATGATGAGGCTGTCCCGGAAGCTTGGGAGCGCTTTCAAGATTACATCCTCGAGTGTCCTCATCATGGCATGGAGAATTGGCTTATGCGGACATTCTACCATGGGCTTAGCAACGACACACGTGAGACGATGGATCTTTGTGGCTGGAGGTGCATTCTTATCACTCACTATTCCTCAAGCCACGGCTCTTGTGGAGAAGATGGCATCCAACCAAGGTTGGAGTGAAGAAAGAACTCGAGACCCGCAAGAGGGTGGAGGAATGCACCGTGAAGGAGGTAGACATCTTTACGCCAAAATGGATTTGCTAATGAAGAGGCTCGATGAGAGAGCCCCGAGAGAAGAAAGAAGTCATGCATATACATGATGCTCGCATGACATGTGAAGAGTGTGGAGAGGCGGGCACACGGGTGCTAAGCGCCCGAAGCTGAAGGAGGACGTGAACTACCTCAACAACAACAACAACAATAATTACTATCGTCCTCGCGAGAATCAAGGTTGGAATCAACGGCGAGAGGCCTAACTACTCGGGCAATTATTCGGGCAACTATCAAGGTAACAACTCCTCCTACAATAATTACAACCGGCCGCCTTTGAGAGAGTTAGTCTTGAACCAAGGCAAGATGATGGACAATCTGTCCAAGAAGGCGACATCAAATGACAAGGTCCTAGAGACACTCGGCAACGGAATGGATGGCTTTTCCAATGCCATCAAGAGTCGGCTTCGAGCTTCAACAAGATACTTGAGTCGCGGGTACAACGGCTTGTTAACCTTGCTCCCTCCAGCTTGGCCAAGGTAAATTGCGCGGGACAACCCGAAGAGCTCGAGCGCAAATCTTGTTGATATATTCAATGTAGAAGATAGCCGGAGTGATCCATCGAAGGGGTCATGGATTGACTCAACTCGCCAATCAAGAAGGGCGATCCGGGAGACCGATCATTCCGATCTCCATTGGAAGTACTAACTTTAATGAGGCAATACGTGACTTCGGTGCAAGCATCAACATCATGCCAAGAGTGATATATGAGAAGCTATTCGGATGCCCCTTAGCATACACAACCATGTGCTTACGGCTTGCGGATCGGTCACTCAGTGTTCCTTTGGGAGTGCTTGAAGACATATGTGTACGAGTAGGCAACTCGTATGTTCCGCGAGACTTCGTGGTAGTGGATACGAGCGGTGATGAAAGGTCCCTATCATTAGGGACGACCATTCTTGAACAACTGCTTTGGAGCCATCATGTATGCCAACAACTTGCCAAGATCATCTTCAACATCAAGGGCAAGAGAGAAACCTTCTTCTTCAAGAGCGAGTCTTTGCCGGTTCCCAGCACACCCTCATCGAGCGAACGGTGAGAAGAAGAAGAGTCCGGCTAAGAAGAGCAAGAACAAGAATAAGAAGACCAAGAAGGCGGAGACGGTGAGGATGGTCAACTGCGGTCCATAAGGAGCATGACCACTTACTCGGGTCCCCACGTCGATCAAGAAGGATGACCCGGGTGTCCCAACCATTCAATGCTCCATCAACGAAGCTCTTTCAATAAAGGCATGCAGCGTGACACCGGATCGGGCGTCAACATTATGGCCAAGGTAACTTATGAGTACCTATATGGCACTATGCCTTTGGAGCCTACCTATGCACGGCTGCGGATGGCGGATCGGACATTCCGCTTCGTCGAAGGAGAAGTAAAGGATGTCCTCATCCAGATAGATGACCATTATGTCCCTACAGACTTCCTAGTCATTGACATGGGAGATGACTATGATCCTCCAATCATCCTAGGAAGACCATTCCTGAACACCACCAAAGCTATCATCTATATTGGGACAGGAGAGATTCACTTCCACTTTCCCACGAGAAGGTACGCCGCTACTTCAATAATAATTATATAATCGAGGAGCCCAAGAAGAGAAGAGCAAGGAGAAGGCGGCGTACCCGTCGCGAGAACAAGAAGAACATCACTACGAGATGGATGGGGTGACTATGAGGGAGAAGTGTCAAGATATGAAGATCGGTACCCGAAGAGAAGAACATTGTAAAAAGAAGAAGTGCTACCGAAAGAAAACCAAGTGCCCCAAGAAACTTCCTCCTCAAGGTCATCTTCTCCAACAAAGAAGGTGTGGAAAATAAAAGTAAAATCGGAATCAATTCCTACACACGGCGACATCATCAGGCGCCCGGCCAATGCGCCCCTTGAAAAATGAGCGAACATGACAAGTCCTGTTCGGAGGACTTAAAACCACCGAACGCCGCGCCAAGAGGTAACTTGGTATTTATCGGCATTACTTTTCAGCATTATATTTTTTACCTTAGCATATTTATTTCCCTACTTGCATCTTAGTTGCATCTTTACTCTTTTATCTTCGCATTTGAAAAGAAAATAAAGATGTTGTGCATTTGCATCCCGAAAATCGTCAAGCCCCATGTGGATAGTCATTCTTGTGGTGGCACAAAAATAATTTCTCGGCATATTTATTTCCCACATGCGCATTCCTTAAATAATAAAAAGATAAAAATAATTCTTGTGATCTGTTAGAACAAGTCTAAGTTAAGAAAGTTCTAGACAACCAAGGCCTAGAGGTTTTATCACTAGCAGCAATTAGTTCCACAAGCTTTGTTGTCTATTTTGAGCTTCATAGAACATCAAGGATCAAGAAGAGCTAACAAGCGAAGGACATCCGGTCCCACTGTCGGAGTCTTTGCCGCGACAATTGAATCTTGTCTCCAACGGCAACTATCTACAACACTCTGGAGGACTAGAACGTCTTCGGTGCCTATCGGCAACATCGGCGAGACTATGTCAACATCCGGCTTGGGGGAGAGCATCCCCGTGTACCAAGCTAAGTGTCTCCAACTTATCTAATTATGCTTTATTAAAGTATGCTTTGTTAAAACAACTAAAAAAGATGCATAACCATAGAAACCCGAGAAAGATTTCCTTATTTATCTTTTCTACTTTTGGAGAGCTCTTGCAATGTTTGTCTTTAAAAGTGATCCCTAGAATAAACTCTACATGGAGATGATGAATAGTTGCTCTGCCGTAATTCCTTTCAAGTACCTAGTTTTCAACCTTGCACTCTCCCGAGTTTTGGACACAAGCTTGTTTAGATTTGAGATTTGCTTTGAACTGAAACTTGTGGGTAGCGAACACTTGATCTAAGTCTAGGTGGTTGACGGGTATGATATGGGAAGGTTTTGAGCTGCTATCTATCTTGTTCCTAGAGATACTAGAGTTACGGAGAATTTATCTTGAAAATATTAAATTCCTGCATGATGAGTTCCTTTATGATGAGAGTTTAAATTCCTACCACGGCCATATATTCATGCTTACTAGATTAGGAAAACCCATCTGTTTATATAGATCATATTGTAGGTTTGAGTGTAGACTTTATAGGCATTGAGTGTGGTTATCTTTGTGGACCCATAAGGAATTAGTCATGCGGTTAAAGTCAATACTATGTGCTCTCCATCCATTGATCTATGCTACTTACGTCCTCGAAGCATGCACCCATTTTATAAATACTACATTCATTATGTGCTACTTGTTCCTCGAAGTACCACCCACATATAGATCCATATCCACCACATATTGTGCTATCTCTACCACGGAGATACGCACTTATGCTACTCCTATCACAGGGAGTACGCATTCCCCACATATTGTCTTGTCTCTACCCTAGAGATACGCACTTATCTGCTCCTACCTTTGGGAGTACGCATCCATCCATTCATCCATCCACATATACATACACCATTCATTTCACATCATCCGAGAAAAGGTTCTACTCCTATTACAGGAGTGAACATCTAGAAATAATCATCGCCGTTCTATTTGCCTACATACAAGCTCCGGTCATTATCATTTCAAGTTATACACTCCCAGTTGCTAAAGTTTCATTTCCGGAGGATTGGTTGCTCTAAAAAAAAAAAGAAAAAAAAGAAAGAAAAAAGAAAGAGTAGCCAAGTCCTTCCATTTAAGAAGTTTCAAGGTTTCCGAATAAAGGGAGTCATGTTATCCCCAAAGGAGCAAGTGTAGAAGTAGATGTTCACCGGTTGAGTACCCCTCATAATCATTTTCTTATCACCATCATACTATCATCATCCTATTATCATCTTATCATCCATTTCACTTCCTCATTCACATGCACATATGACTTTATTATTATTTTAGTTCCTATTGGATCCATGTCTTAACTATGCAATATATGCAAGTGAGTTTGAGTGTCTCCCCACCTTTGAGCTCCACATAAGCCTATTAGAAAGTAGGGTGAGAGAGAGAAGGCACTTTTCACTATGCCTTAGTTCCACAAATACCACATATTGTGAGAGAAGAGAGAAGGCATACACTACTCATGCCTTAGAAAGGATCGAGAAATACCACAAATGAGAGACTTGAAAGGTTCATACAAGGAACTTCGAGTTTTATTTCAAAACCTTGCAAAAACTCCGGGATAATAGTTGATCAAGAGCGAGAAACATGGCGCTTGACTTGACCGTTCTATCTTTCAACTACTCAAGACCCAAGTGACGGTTACAAGCCCCATGGTGAAAGGTAATATGAGTGAGTTTTGAGTCGGGATAGTTCACTCTAATCCGGAGGAGAGTTCTTGTTTGAACGCATGTGTACTTGTGAGGAGTGAAAGCATTGTAGCAACTCTTTGATCCATCAACTGAGTCTATCTTTGCTCGGGGACGAGCAAAAGGTAAGCTTGGGGGAGTTTGTTGACGATCGTTAAGTATCAATTTTATACCGTCAACGCAGCAAGAGAAAGGACTAATATGAGTTCACTTGTAGATATAGGGGTTACACTAACGACAGAATTCCACGTTTTGGTGATTGTCTATTTACGGGGTTATCGAGAAAGAGAACCAAGGAGGCCCACATGTCATGATTACATAGAGATAAAGACCGAACGGGTAAAATTGTATAATCTAGAAGACTCCGGAAGGCGACCCACGAAGGCTGGGCCCCGCAGCGGGGTGGCGGTCGGCCCGGGGGAGTCGGCGGCTCCCCGTCTCCACCAATCGGGTGGAGTCTCGTGGATCCTGCCTCCGCAGCCTTTGAGGATGAATAATTATCGTCCATTTAGGTCGGTTTGATCAGGGGCTGTGGTTCATCCTAGGGGGCTATATATTGAGCCCTGGCCTTTGGGTGAAACCTAATTCATTCTCTCTTCATTCTCTCTCTCGAAGTTGAGAGAAGCCGAGCCACCATCTCAATTAGAGCTCCATAGTTTAGTAGCATAGCTACATAGGAATAGATCTAGAGGAATCAAGCCTAGCTTGGAGTCCGGATCGTCGGAGTTCTTGGTAATTCCCTTTACATTCTTGTAATATTCATCATTGTTCGTGATACTATGAGTAGTACTTTATTCTATTCTATTATATCGAGACTTGACTTTGCTCTATTTGATTATGTTCTCAATTATATTGTTCTTAGTTTACTTTGATTATATGTTTAGCATAGTTGGACTAGAATTATGTTTATGCATAGGATCGTATAGCGCTTGCTCATTAGATCGATGGGTGAGTGGTAAATATTGTGTAGGCGTGGTGCCTAGACCGTATTTATCTGCGATTGCACCCTATATTCCGGATCGTGAGGTAGATCGCGGGAGTAAACGATCTGTTGAGTCCTTTGTAGCCCTTCTCCCGTTGTATAGGTCTAGCGAAACAAACCTATTACATTGAAGTCATTGCTATGTCTCTTGTCTTCTCTGGTAATATCACTATGCATAGATGTAACCTTTTCCCGCCATGATTGCTAGATGTTCTTGCACTAATCATTGTATGCTTTGACTTTGTAGTTAGAATAACATAGGATTATACCCTAGATCGTCCTAGTCCATGCTAGTGTTATAAGCTTAGAGTGCTAAGTTGAGATGGCTTATTACTATTATTTTATGTGGCTAAATGCTCTCATTTATCTTATGTCAATTATCATTCATTCCTATATTTTATGTGACACTTACCCTGTATGAGATGATTGATCTGAGACAAGGTTAAGCTCTCCATTATTGCATGTGCATTGCTCATCACTCATTATCCGAGTGCATTCCTTCCCGGTGGTAAAATTATAAATAACGATACCTGGATTACTCCTGGTTAAAATGCTACGATGATATATTCTATGCGCTATGCGGAACCCTTCTTATTTCGAGTTGCACTTAATAGACATCAACACCCACATTTACTGTGGCAAAAATGAAGCATGTTGATGCTTTTGTGCCACGAAAACCTGCATTATTAACATGTTAGAGTAATGCTATATCAACAAGACTCATGATGGCATTTATCAACGCAACCATGGCATATGTAATAGTGATGTAATCAACTAGAAATATTAATTTGTTAGGACGGATAACATCATGTATTCATAGTGCAACTAAGTTATCTTATTACTACCAAGTATGTATCATAAAATTTGAATGCGACATTATATAAAATTATCATTTAATAATTAATATATTGCTATGATGAACTATTCTAGAATTATCTTACATTTGAAAATTAACTATTGAGATATAGATGTTACAAGAGAAGAACCATCATGTATATCATTATATACCAGCTACTCATGCAAAATTAAACTAAATTTAATTGTATCATTTAAATAAAATATATGCATATAATCCTCCAATAAATCGGACAATTCCACAAAATTTGTACCACTAACACAATCTGAATTACCTCGAGTGCTAAAGATGTCAAGGGACAAAACAAAACTGCCAACGAAAAATGTAGTTTCCTTGGCTGCGGACATAGACCTCCAAGGAAATGGATATTGTTGAGTGCTAAGAATAAACTACCACAATAATAGTTCCATGTTTGCTTAGTGCTATTGCAAACATCCAAGGTAATTGCTCATTATCTTGGGTGTTACTCAAAACCGCCAAGGTAGTTTGTATTTCTTTGAGTGCTAATCGAAATTGCCATGGTAATTAATATTTTCTTGGGTGTAATTTGAAACCCGAGAAAGTTGTTAGAGCTTTAAAATTCTTTTTTTAATTTTACAAATGACATCGAATGAAGATATGACCTAAACCAAAGTTATAGTATTCGATGAGACCAGAATATTCATTATTGCATGATTCAACAATGTGAATACACAAGTGAAAAATAATTTGCGTAGTCACAAGTTGGTTTGAGGTGTAGTGTTAAGTGCTTTTCATATGAAGCAATATGTCACGAGTTCAAATCCTATTTCCTTGGAGGTTGTTGGCCCTCGGGAAACTAATTTTCTTGATGGTTAGGAATATTTCATTGGAGGTTGTTGGCCCTCAAGAAAACTATTTACTTGATAGTTGCAACATTTTCTTGGCAATAATTATGATTCTAGTATCCTTAATAATTATGCTTCAAGGAAATCATCCTTGATTGCCAAAATTGCTAAGAAAACTAATTTCCCTTTGTCTTTTATCCTTGATGGAGTTTGCTTGATAGTTTGTCACCAAAAATAATTTCCTTGGCGATTTTGGCCCTTTCCTTGGTGGTTTTGGGCGCTCAAGAGAATTCGAGATTGTAGGAGTGCATTGTTGTCATACATTTATGTTTACTTACACTATATATCTAAAACTCATGTTAAGAGAATGTAAATGAATGTTTTTTAAGAAAATGAATCTTGAAACTAATATTGAATGAAGTTGTAAAAAATTCAAAGTGTAGACTTCAATTGAGCCTAAAATTGAAAAGTAGAATAAATTGTTCCTACAATTTTCTATCAATTAATTGGTAACTTACACAATACCAGCTCTGGCTGGAGCCAATGCCTTAAGGAAGGACATTAGAGTAGTTGCTATGCCATTTGCAGTTGCTCTTTGATCCACGAAAACTGTTAGTAATAACATGGGTCTATGAAGTTTAATTCACATAGGAAAATTGTTTTAGTTTGAATTATAATTTAAAGAAACATACCACTGCATTATTCTCGAAGAATGAAGGAGCTTGTTACAATAGTAGCCTAACATGAAAGCAATAGTGGATAGTGTTAATATTATATCGGCAAACACACATAAATGAACATGACATTGATCCATACTTATATTGTACAAAAACTTCGTTGGTGGGTCTTTTAAAAACAATACTTATCCTGTATATATAATTCTAGAAAACATATTTACTTTTTTATTGTAGTGTTACAAACTATTTTTTAAAAAAAGATAAGCTATATGTTGTAAAAAATTGTAATCTTGTAGCTATGGAGCATTCATATATATATAACAAAAGCAACAACTACAAACAACTAACATAGCTAGTAGTCAAATATTTTCTATATCAAAGAGAAAAGGAAATAAAATATGTACTATTTTAGTGAGAGGATACTCACGACGTAACAATTTTTTAGCACCGATGCAATATTTACAAGAATAGATAGCCAAAGTCTTGATAAATTCGCCATAGGCGGATAAGTGAAAAGAATCACCATAGATAAAACCTGCAATATTGGTCATTATATATGTGATATTTGGGAAAAGTTTAAACCAATAGTTTTATACAAACTACGTTAAATAATTGTACTTACAGCAGCAATACGAGAAGCATTGATTAGTCCAGTTACTTTAACAATTTGTGGATAAATAAATGGTTGATAAATAAGGATGCTAGCACCTACAAAAGATGACAATTATTCATTTAAAATCAATATGTAAATTATAAAATTTAGAGGTTGTACATTAATTATATTCTATAATTTTTGCAACATGTCCATGATTCTTTTTTCTATCCTGTAGTTTGAATGATACAAAAAAAAAAAGTTGTCAACTTGCTAGCCTACAAAATATATGAAGGAACTCATGGGTTCAATGTTTCCCCTACATAATGATTATAAAGTGCCTTACAATATGTATTGTCTCTCTCTATTAACTCACTATTAAACAAGACGTTTAGTAAGTTATTAAGCACTTGAACCCTATTTTAGATATCTTAATCACAGATGATAGGAATAGCAATACATAAGTTGGTATGGTTGACTTGAAAGTTAATACCTGTCATCACAAGGACATTGCCAACATCTTCAGTTGAGAAATTTAATCCCCCATACTTTTTGTCACTTTCAGCCCATAAAGAAAATATCTAATAGGTGTTCAAAATATCAAAGGTCAACTCAAATAGATAAATTAATACTCTATAATAAAAGTATGAAATTTAATTGTGATCCCAAAATGACCAAATAGCTTGATTTTCCCATGGTTGTTTCCCCTATGTGTAGAAAGTATTGATCTAAACTGAATGCAATTGTAATACACCACTATTAATGTTACAAAAGTTGTTATTTACAATGACTCAATTTTATTAGTGCATTGCATTCTTTTATTTTCATCATATCAGCAATAGTATTAATAGTGCAAGGAATCAAAATCCACAATTGTCTTAACAATTTCTACTCGAACACGTAGGATAATTGGCTATCATTATATTAATAAAAAATTACTTTTATTGTACTTAGTGCTATATATACCAAATTGTTGATCAATTTAACCTTTTTTACTCGAATCAGTCACATAATGTTTTAGTTGGTGTACAAATCATTTTTATCTTGTTATGAGAATAATATCAATATTTGTTGAGTAAAATGTTTTATTGTCTTAACAAAATCTAACTTTTTTATTCATAAAATCATAATATCTACTGATATGTAGCCTAAAAGAAAGAACTAGAAATTTTGTAAATAAAAACATGCAAATGAATATAGATAAATTTTGAGCTCTACTTTATCTAGTGCCCAACTCAATATTATTGACTTCTTTAATAGTGAGGGCAAACCAATCATCTAGTGATTAGAAATTAGCAAGAGTATTATATTTTTTCAACTGGAATAAATGTATAGTTTTGTAAGAAAAAATCCTAGGCTGGGGAAGTCCGCCCCATATTATTTTCTTTGAGAGAAGCATACTGAGTCAAATCGACCGAGAAAATCACCTAATCTTATTTCACACATAGGGCCACACCATGGCTCATTGGGATGGTGACGACTTCAACCTCATTAATAAAGGTACAAGTGATCACAAGTAGCATAGACCATAGAATTTTGAGCACTACTGCTCTCCTTTTTGGGTAGCAGCCATGGGATTAATTTCTTTTATCGGTGACACTAAGACTTTAAACCGTGTTAGCATCTCTCTCAACTGAGCGGTTTACCACTACACTAAACGGGCAAAATAATATGTTGGATTGTTGGCTAGTTTTATTAAGATAAACACATGGTTAGATATAATGATATGTTTTGGTTCTAAAATATGCATTCCATTCTTTCACGAGTGAGAAAACTATATTCCTATTTTGTCCTTTAATTTGGTGGTACAACAAGGATAATTCCCATTGGCGGTACAACAAGGGATAATTCCCATTGGCATATAAATATATAATGAATTAATTCTTCAAAGAAGACAAGAAAATTGCAAGTCCTTGTAGTTACACATTCTTTATGTCCATTCATTTGGATGAATGTATATAGGGTAGTACAAAAATAAAACAAGTACTTCCATGTAAACATTTGTGAACATTAGTACTTAACCTAACAACAAGATGATATTTGGCTATAAAGTGATGTGCTTAATCAATAATGCACTACCAAATTATGTGTAGCTCCTGAGTGTTACAAACACTCGGGAAAACCACCAAAACACTCGGGATAGTCTTTCCCGAGAGGAGGCACACGAAGAACACTCGGGAGCATTAGGTCGGGAAAGTTTAGGTTTCCTGAGTGTGTGGACAAAACACTCAGTGTATTAAATGTTTTGTCCCATGTGTTTCCCCAAACACTAGGGAGACACAAACCACAAGGAATGAAATCTAGGGTGGGATAGTTCAGCCAAATCATTGTTTTATTTTGATTAGTCAACTATCTTAGTTTTTGGTCAAATTATAACAAAGGAAATGACCAATATATTTAAATAGAAGTTTATACACATACCTCTGAATATGCCATATCATCAAAGCAGGTTATGCAAAAGAAAATAATAGATGACATCAATGGCCAATTTGTTAATAGGCTCCTAATCTTAGCAGAAGTATTATATCGCTTAACAGACTCTTCGATATCTGAAGAGTCCGGAATCAAAGGTTCTGTTGCTTGATCATCCTTTACGTCAATTTTGTGCATATGCAATGTCTCCTGAAAATATTAATGCAACACATTTCATATAAGAAAGTCACTATAGCAAGTACATATCACCGAATAAATCATCGAGAACTAAAGAAAATATATCAATGTGTTTATAACTTTAACGAAGAACTCAATTGTCTTATTGAAGTTTAAGATAATTAATACAAATTTGTACAACAAAAAATTAATTATATTTGATGCACTTTAACTATGATAGAAATAGGTTCTATCGCCAACCCAAACACCATTTGGTAGCTTATTATCTCTGTGGTTGAAACATCATTAGGTTATAAGTGTTTGAAACTTTTAGAAATAAGTTGGACTTTTCAAACCACAAAATAAATTAGAATTACTTCTCAACTTTGGTAACAAAAACTGATAGGTATGAAGAATAAGGTGCGTACATTCCAATTTGCCATCATATACTGTACCACCTTTCACATCTATAAGATTATTCAATCCCCAAACATTGTTAAGATACATGCCAGAGTTAGGTCACCCCAAAATATGAGTTTGAAGTGACCAAACTCTATTCAATTATTAATCCATACCATTTTTTGTCACTTTATAGAAAGTCAAAGACTAGGTCGAGGCATGGGTTTCTAAAATTTAAATAGAATGTCATTCGAACAATCGATGAATATCACCATTTTTATCTTAGTTGCTAGGCTACTTAGGTCATTTAATTTTGATTGTAGTAATCATATTAGCATCAATTTGCTAGCCTACTTAGGTCATTCGAATTTCAATGATATAATTGTAACATTTGAATTTGAATGGCCTAAGTAGGTTATGAATTTGATGGTAGCCTAACTAAAACATTCAAATTTTAACGACTTAAGTTTGTTACCAACTGTGAAAGTTATTCGAACATTCAAATGGAACTCTCTATCTTGCTATTGAGAAATTGATGCCCTGGTTTAGTTATTAACTTCTCATAAGTGGAAATAAATTGGTATGGGTTGTTAGTTGAACATTGTTAGGTCACTTAAAACTCATACTTTCGAGGTGACCAAACTCTAGCATGTATCTTGGCAATATTTGGAGATTGTATAATTTTGAAAGATATAGAGGTTGGTGTGGTATATGATAGCAAAATGAAATTTACACACCTTATTATTCATATCTATAAGATCTTTTTTACCAAAGTTGAGTATTACTCCTACTTCTAATTTATTTTGTTATTTCAAAAGTGCAATCTATTTATAAAAAAATCCAACAATAAAACTAAAGTGGCCCCATCGTAGCAATAACATACGCCTTATTTTAAGATATTTAGGACTTGGCATTGTGTACATTGCTAAAATCTAATGTTTAAACTCATATAATTTCGTGGAATTTGGAGTTCAAATAGTAGCTTATTTAGGTAGGAGAAAATCCATATGAGAAGGGCTTCCTGTCGTGCCAAAGAGAATATTATGACCAGACATATTTTTTAGCCTAATTCAAAAATTGAATAACCTATGAACCTCGCCGTTCTCATATACTATTATATTAATGGTTTGTTTAGTTGAATGGATTTCTTAGACAATTATTCTTGGCATTTAATTCTAGTTCTTATTATAGAAAATGAAATAAATTACTATTCTTTGCTCCATGCAGTATTTGTTTCAAAATTTTCATACATCAAGAAAAAATAAAATAACATTAATCAGTTGCACGTACAGGGAGCCATATGCAACTTATGAGAACAACAAAGCAAATGGCCGATATACATAAACTTGGTAATAAATATGGGAACCTATTGAAAAATAGTCAAGATCGTCCAGTAAGTTGAAGAATATATTTGAAATAGAAAAATGAAGTACATAACTAACACACAATACCTTCCAAATAGTGAGTTGATAGGAAATATCTTTGGAAATTTTTCTGTTGGCTGTGGAATGAAAGAAAAGTATAAAGGTAAATTAGATAGTGTTAATGCATAAGTGATATTTTAGTTACTATAACTTTCACAAATACCTGTGCAAGATATCCACCTATGGCTGGTCCAACAATAAGGGCTATAGCCCATGATGTGTTAACCTAATTTTACCAAAGACAAAAGTAAATATCATATTATTTATTGTTATGCTAATAATACCGAGAATCCCATTGCAATAATTTAAAATTTTACAAGTGATAGTGCGATAGCATGATGCTCAGGTCGGCAAACTTCAACTGCATAAGCCTGTAAGGATCAGTGAACAAATTACTAATTGTAGGATGCTTGAATAATAATCGTAGTACTTTATATCACTTAGTCAGCATACTCTTATTGTGCCCAATGAACCATTTAAAAAACCAAGAAGAAATCTTGTAGCTATCGCCATCCAGTAGTGCTTGCTTAGCCCAAACAAGATGTTCAATACGAACCTGAGAAAATCCATTAATAATCAAGAATGAGGTAGAAAAACTAGTTGAAGTACATGTCTTATTAGTTGCTTAATTCAAAGTGATGCTCATAGAGAATAAAGCTGCTAACATTGAGAAAGTTGTAATGACCATAATTGGCTTCCTGCCAATACGATCTGCTAACATTCCCCAAAATATGGAAGTTAAACATCTCCCAAGCATATATGAAGCACCTACAAAAGAGTGATGAATATGGCATTTTGAATGAGTGAAGTATGTGGAAACTCGGTTATATGCAAATATAAATGGTTTAGTTATTTGGAAGGTCATTACCTACAAAACCAGCATAAAATCCAATATCTTCTACTCTTTTGGCGACTTGCATATCTCTAATCTGTTGTTAAGAAGTAAATCACACTATATTATAAGTCCCTTGCATGTTTGTTCATGAAAAATTGCTACATTGAATTAATTGATACACATGGTACCACCAATGCTCAACCATATACTATAGTACAAAATAGAAGACTAGCTAATGGTGTGTTACACAAAGTGATCTATCACTCACACAAACAAGCTATACACATAAGGTAGAAGACTTGATCATCCATCAAAAATGGCATATTAGCTCTAGTGAAAATTTTATTATTGCAACATGTCATCTAAAATTTAAAGTCCAATAGGCATACATGGAAGCAAATGTAAATCATAAGGTTAATAAAACCTCATGCATATGGTTGACCGAATTGCACAAATTAAAGAGCACACTGCAACATTTAGAATCACAAGCACACAAAAGGAAGTATGGGCATGTGTGGTATTGTTGACAATAATAGCCTCGCATCAACATTTAGAATCTCGAGCACCCAAACTAGATGATCTTACCATAAAATACAAGAAGGGAAACAATGATGATGCTGGCAGACCTAAAACATAGAAAATGGAAGTTGTAAATTACTCAAGTATAATAACAAAAAATGCATAAAGATACAAAGAATAATCAAAGCAACAAAGGAGAATATGTAGCTAGTCAGTTATCATTGAACATTTCCTTGTAGACTACCTCACAAATCTTAACTTGGTGACTCTTGCAGAGGCCGAACTAACTAAAATTTGTTTATCGAAAATGACTATGTTTCTGTTGATGACGAATCTGGTATGCGCCAACACACCAGTGGGCTTTGGACGCCCAAAGAGGTTGCTTGATCAACCTGCAACGCAGCAACAACACAGCGTAACCGGCCGAACCGATCTAGAGACCGATAGGACCGATGTGGAGCTCGTTGATGGCTAAAAAGGCTCCCAAACCACCTCCGGAAGGATCCGTCAGGAGGAAGCACGTGAGGATCTCCTAGGACTAGTAAGGCCGCCTAGGATGCCAACAAATCTCGTGGAGAAGTGTTTGTGTTTTGACGATTGATAGATGGGATGAATCGGTCATGATCCTCTCGTTTATATAGGGGAATGGTCTTATCTCGAGTGAAAATAACTCTCTCCAAGTTTTCCACGTCCAAAAAATAGGTCTAACCCGACTTTTGGAAGCCAAACCGACATGAAAACGGGTCCAAGTCGACTTAGCCGGGTCCCAAGTCGGCTTAGCTGGATTTCTCGGGCCCGAGAGGTTGTTTTCAGCCTGAAAACAGCCCAAGTTGGCTAAGCTGGCGGGTGGAGGACCCGGCTAGGCCGACTGGCAATGGAAAATTCGGTGAAATCATCAAAAATTTATAATTAATTCATCCGGACTCCGAACGGGCGAACCATATATGTTTTTCAATCAGCCCAAGAGGAACACAATAATGAAGTCCTTTATTGCATTTGAGCACTTTGATCAAGTCGGCTTAGCCGACTTAGAGAGCCGGCCTAGCCGACTACTGGCGGTTCAGCAACCAAAATGTCCTTTTTCGCCAAGCACCAAATGTGATGATCCGAGGTTGCTCTCTGATCTTCTTGATGATAGAAACATGATGATAATGCCCATTATGCTTTCTGGACAATTTTGGGTGTCAACAGTTTCCTTCTTTTTATAATGGTTGAGTACGAAACTCTTGCAGAGGTGCCCGAACTAACTAAAATTCCTTTATATAAAAAAATTGATGCACAACATCAACACTAAGCAAATTCCATGCATTTTCGCATGCAAGCCTGATCGGGGAGTACTAAATCAAGAGAAGAGCAACGGGGACAGCATCAACATCAACATGTACAGACAGGAAAAAAAAACAAACTAGCACGTACAGGTGACGAGGTTGATGATCCACGTATGGAAGAAGAGCGCGTAGGGGATCCCTGGGTTCTCCACCTTCCTCCGGTCCATGGCGCATCCGGGGCAGCCATCGAAGTACTCATCAGGCTTCTTCTCCAGCAACGGCGCCACTGCGGCCTCTGCCTCGCCGCCGGGCATCTCTGCCTTTGTTTCTCTTAATTTCTCTCACCTTGTGCTGCTGTGCTACTGCTAGTTGCTGCCTCGGTGTCCAGTTCCAGTCCAGCGGCTGTGCAGGCCGCCCGAGATAAGGTGCATATGCTCGTGTGGAATCTCAGGCAGCAGGTGAGGTGAGGCTGACTCAGTGACACAATAAACTAGACTAGAGTCAGGCCACAGGAACCCGTCCATTTGTGTTTTGTGTCGTTCCCACTGTCGTTGTCATCGTTGTCATTTTGGTTTTAGAGGGAATATTTAACATGTTGTCATTACCAACGGGCAAGGGGTGAGTCACAAATGATTCGCCATTCTGTAAGAGGTGAGTGTGACTCAGTGAGACAATAAACTTACAGTGAGGTCACAGGGAACCCGTCCATTTGTGTTTTGTGTCGTTCCTACTGTCGTCGTCATTGACTTTAGAGGAAATATTTAACATGCTGCCATTACCAACGGCCAATCGGCTGTGTATCATTCACGGATGGTAGAGACTGGAACTTTGTTCCTTTATCTAAAAATTTACCAACGGCCAAGGGGTGAGTAACAATAACAACTAACACATGATTCGCCATTCTGTAAGAGGTGAATGTGACAAAGGTTAAGCCTGAACCCATGCTAATGGCAAAAATCAAAGTTAAATGTGCGAAAAGGTCTGTAGCCTAGTGTTACATAGCCTTATTAGCACCTCAGATCCTACCTTCATATGGATGAGTATGAGTATAGCCGTTCATATGGATGAGATACCTTAAAGAAAGGGCATTCCAAATTTCTAGGATTTTATTAACCCCATATAAATTCTAACAGCACCACCAATGCCAATATGTCATACATGATACAGAATAGCTGGAACATTGAATTATTCATTCATTGCCAGTCGTTTCTAAGATTCCAAGTATGATGCATACGTATGGTGCATCCAAGATTCCAAGTTCTATTGTGTCATTCCTACAAGGTTGAAATCATCGTCATCGACTTTCAGCTATGTCCAATGAAATCCTCTGTCAGTCTGTCTCATCACTCGTTTGATATATAAAATGTTCTTCAACACAAATATATGGCCATACATATACAGAGCAATCAGTTCTCTCTTTTCATCTCTTTTTTCATGATTAAAGCAGCTGTGTCTGAATGCTATGACCCACTATCGATCTGAATGATTCAATGTTCCTGTAACTAAAAACAGAAAAAACCTAACTCCTATCATGCTGCTCTGGACTCTGGTGCGGCCATGAAGGGTTTGAATGTGAGGATAAGCCCAAGAAACTCGATGACATTCAGAAGAAAGAACACCATCTGATCACCTGTGTATAACACAGAAAGTTTATAACACAGTAAAATCTTGCATTACCTCTAGCACATGGAAACTCAAATGGTTTAAGTAGATAAGAAGTGGATTTTGCCATATATGTCCAGTCCCTACAAAAATGTCCAATTCGGATGCAACAGAATTGGGGAAAAGATTAAAAAAAAAAATACCTGGAAAGAAGAAAGCATGCTGCCGTGTTTGTGCCCAAGAAAACCTGCATTTGTAGGTAAGGTAATTAATAAGTCATGAGGATCCAAAATGCCAAAGAATTTTGGCCCAATGGCTTTAGGAATGAATATATAAGTAGGGATTGGGTGATACAAAAATCCAAATTTTATTCTCACAAAAGTGGTTAGTAACTAAGTATATACTCACACGGTGCCTGCAACTGCAGGAGCAATTGCCTTGAATAGGGACATTACTGTTATTGACAGTCCATTTGCAGCTCCTCTTTGGTCTTGAGGCTATTAAAATGCAATTGGGCGTTCGTCAGTCAGCTGCATGCTTGCAATAGTCATTTTTACAGATTTGTGTTGAATTCATCTTAACTCATGGGGACATACCACAGCATTATTCTGAAGGATGAAACTGCTCGAAATGATGGTAGCCTGATACAATATATCATGGATGAAACTTTTCTAAAAACTATACATATCCCTGGTGCTCTCCAAGTTATATGGAATCTGTCAATGTGTTAGAGACAAGAAAAATACTCACAGCAAGATTAATTTTCAAGATCGATGCAATATTCAAAACGATCGATAGTGCAGTTCCTGATAGATATGTCATATAGGGATAGCCAAAGAGAATAAGTATGCACAAAATCTGCAAGATCAGCAACAGCTTAGGAGTTAGGATATGCAGCCAGAAAACAGAGCATATCTGCTGTTGAACACTAGAAGTTTTTACTCACAGCTGCAACTCGAGACGTCTTGATAGGTCCAAGAATTTTATTAGTATGAGGATATACAGAGAGTTGATATATAAGAAGACTGCCACCTGGAATGCAAGGGCCAAAAATACTTCCATGTGTGAGTACTGATACACGTATAAAATACATAGAAAAGAGTAAGGGGTAAACAACATTGAGGAAAAGCAACAGTAGCTGACTCTGGGAAGACTTTGAATGGTCTGTCTAGCTTCTGTGGCAAAACTATAATGTTATTTTCCACTTTATATCGATCATGAGCAGCGGCAATTATTTAATGTTTTTTTTGAGAAGATTTAATGTTTTTTCTTGATGGGCAAAAGTCGGGCCAAGCAACAAAAAAGCTCAATTTTTTCTGGCTCTGGCCTGAAAATCATGTCCAATTATGCCCCACGGGCTCTGTTGGGCTGGAGTTGTGGGCTGGGCTCAGGCTGTTTGTTATTTTTTGGTGTAATAATAAATGTTTTGGGCCTCTGTACATAAACTCTCTTTCCTTAATTGAGGGGCAGAGCTCTTGCTATTTTCCTTCAAAAAAAAGTTGTGGGCCTGCCTGATTTATTTTTCTTTTTTTTTTTTTTGGGTGGGGGGGGGCAGGAGGGCGTCGGTCACCGCTGTCCATGCCGTGTCCAGCAAGGGCTTCGGGCTAGGCCAAAAATGTTGAGGTCTATTATTTTCTAGCAAGTTATTAAGTTTGACAGAATGGCAAGTACATACATTACACCTATTCCTGAAATGCAAGGAAGTGAAAAGAGTTTGGAGGGAGCTGAACATACATTACACCTAAATCAGCTAAGGGGATGATGGAGAAAATCTTGAGTCTAGAACCCAAATCAGTTGATGATAGTGCTCCTGCTGTGGTTATCGTGGAACGAAAGAAATTCCTACAGAGAAGAAGGCAGCGGTGAGGACAGCTATAGATGTGGCGTATATCACAGCAGCACTTGCTGACAGGTTTCAGACAAAAGAGGCTGTCACGCTATTGTCGGAATCTCGTCAGTTAAGAAGGTCATGCAGGGTGTGCTCAAAAAAACACTGATGTAGCTTTCATAGTGAAAACAGGTACAGGAAATTGGGGATTCATAATCAGGAATGACTGAGGAGAGATGATTCAAGCCAGTTCTGGCAGAGAAAGCGTTCTACGCGGAGCTGCTCAAGTGTGTGGCAGGGCTGAAGGCAGCAGCGAATCTGGTGAAGACTGTGCCTATCAGCACTGGGAGGAATTGTTTCTGAACTCCAGCATATGATGCATTCAGAGTTTATAAATTGCTTAGTGAATGTGTGTCCTTGTACTTGCAATAGTGCAGCTGATGCTTTTGCAGCTTATGCGTGTAATTGGCCTAGTGGCTGCAGTCCACTTGGGATGTTGTCTCTCACTTTGTCGAGGGGTTGGTAACCAACGATTTAGCTAAGTCCGATGAGTAATAAAGTCTGAATTCTCTAAAAAAAAGTACATAGATACACTAGCAAGACAAAAAAAAAAGTACTAAAAGAATTGTTACCTGTAATTGAAAGCACTTGACCTACAGCCTCAGACGATAAACTGAGGCCACCATACTTCTTATCACTTTCAGTCCATAAAGAGAACACCTGAAGTTGACTTCAAAATGATATCAGTATTTTAACTACGAGTCTACGACAAATACTAAGGTTTGCTTATTACATGCAGTGTGTAGTATTAATGTAGTAGATTTATCATTCGACACCACAAGTCAAATTAATTGCAGAATCATCCAAAGTTAACTACAGGCATCCAAAGTGATTGTAATCATCCAAAGATAATTGTACTATTAAGAGCACATTATATTTTTGTTACAATAAGTCCATCTTTATCTGTATCATGTTAATTTACACAAGTTATAGCTGTGCCTACTAATTATATTGTTCATTTAGCACATGTTTGGTGAATGCATAATTAGCCATCACATTTCAATACTAGAAAACAATAAGAAATTTAGATCGAGAATAGTACCTCCGCATAAGCCATATCATGAAAGGAAAATATACAATATGTAATTAGGGATGACATAAAGGGCCAATTTTTGAATAAACTCTTCTTGTCATCCAAACTTGAAATTTGTTCGTCCTTCTCTTTGCAGTCATTCTGGTGAGCCTCCAAAGCTTCATCATTTTTATTTTCATTAGTGAACTTTGTGCTTGTGTAATGTCTCCTAAAATACATCCAAGATAATTTACTACAGAATGTGGAAGAATAAATTTGAGGGACAAAAGATCAACATTGTACCAATGAAATATTTTAAAACACGATTTCCCCCTAATTGTTCAGCCTTTACTTCAGTTTACTTCATTAGAAAAAAAAACGGATGAAACTTGTGCTGATATCTTCTACACAATGTCTGAAGTCTAGGAAGGAAATTTCTAGACACTATTATGCTTACTTATTTTGCAAGGGTGCTAATTCGAATTATTAGGACCTTTTATGAAAGTTAAAGGAGGCATACCTCCTATTAAGATAGTTTGAGGTTTTTCTATGTAATCTTGATAGATTGTTGTATTGTGATTGATCATGGATGTAATAAGACGAAATCATATTTGCAGCTACAATAGATTCATGTGCAAGTTCTAGATTGATCAGTAAGCTACAGTAAGGTCAGTAAATAGCCTTCATTAAGTATATTTATAATTCCAAAGCTAATATTTTTAACGAATGCAATGTCACGTACCGGCATCCATATGCAGCTCACCAGAGCAGCAGCAGCAAAGAGCGATGTGCATAAGCATGGCAGAAAATACGGGAACCTGTTAAGTTTCTGTGGAATGTAAGTATTCTACAATCAAGTATGTTACACAATATTATAAATTCTTCACCGAGGAAAAAATACCTCCCGAAGAATGAGTCAGGTGAAAATACATTTGGAAATTTTTCTGCAGGCTGTCATAATATAATTAGGTCATAATGCATTTCCAGTTAAGAACCTAAAATTATTGGATGTCTACTGTACCAGTGCAAGGTAGCCTCCTAGAGCAGGCCCAATGATGAGTCCTATTCCCCAAGCTGTGCCAACCTAGATTTACAAGGAGTGAACTTCAGAATAAAAAATATAAACCGAACAAGAAAGTTGAGAACCAGTGTAGTCTTTGTTTACAAGTGATATTCCCAATGCTTCATGTTCAGGCCTGCAAACTTCGATAGAATAAGCCTGTGAAATTTACACATTAATAATTATATTAGTTGTGTAATACATCTCACGTGAAACAAAATCCCAATTCACAATACCTTAATTGGCCCAAGCAAACCATTTAAAGCACCAAGGAGAAATCTTGTAGCTATTGCCATCCAATAACTAGTACTAAGCCCAAATAAAGTATTGAATATGACCCTGAATATTAACAAGAATTAAGTTAGAGGATCACAGTATAAAAAGTGAAAAATAAAACGGGGATAAACAAAACAACACTTTGATCAATAGTGGTAGAAGAATTTTCTTTTACTAACACTGAGAAAACACCAAGTATGGCAACTGGCTTCCTCCCAAATCGATCTGCAACTATTCCCCAAGCAGTTGAAGTCAAGCATCTACCAAGCATAAATGAAGCACCTGAAAATATCCATCAAAAGTTTAAAACACCATATATACTAGTCCATCTCAAATGGGAAACAATAATTATGCGGACTTACCCACAAATCCAGCATAGAACCCAATGTCTTCTGTTCTTTTTGCAACATGCAAGTCTCTTATCTAGTAGTAAGTGATAAACTTGTTAGCCAAAAATGTTTCAAATATGTGAACCTGTGCATGTATGTATGTATGATAAAACATGGAATAGATTGAATAATCTTTAAAAATCAAGTGTATATAATATTACAGTTAGCAATTGTTGTTGAATGACCAAAAAAATCTTTAGTTATTAGGGTAGAGGACACGATGAAATACGTACCATGAAATACAAGAAGGGGAATAATGATGACACCGGTAAAGCTGACAAATTATAGGCAGGGGAAATATGAACTGTTAAATATGAAATTTATTTATATATATGTGTGCAAAAAGAATACAATGAGATACATGTTGAGAATTAAAAAATACAGGTTGCCAATAATGCTTCTAGACCAATATGTATGGCTATATATTTTATTATATTTGTCCACTAATGCTAATTCCAGCAACTTTCAGTGCTCCTTACAGTTATAAAATAAAACTCTTTAAAGGATTAGTGTTAGTTACTATGAATGTTCTGGGATATTTTCAAAGGCCGATGGATGAAGAGGCCCGCATCGAATTTTAGAGGCGAACTTCTTTAGCCCTTCGATCGTCTCTGAAAAATCGTTTTATAGATGCAGGTGTTGCTTGTGCGTCCCTATGCATTCACGGAGGCGACATTTTTTTTTCTGTCCTCTGAAATAAATTGGAGTGTGTTCTAAGATATTTTGGTGTTTAAGTATTTCTTAGATTAGATTTTAGAGAGTTTGTGCATGTTTTTTCATAACTAAGAATCATTCATCAAACCCAATTTTTAGTATCCATAAAACTCTCTAGCACCTTTCAATATCAGCATTCTCAGGAGGCTACCTAAACACTAAATGAGTCCACATGTTGACAAATGAGTGTACATGTCATTGTGAATGTACAGGACAGGGGGCCTTTTTAGCTAGTAGTACTGTAGTGGTACTACAGGTGATGCCGCTCTTTTATGAGCAACTGCCCGGCCGGACTATGTTGTTGGAGTGTTGGTACTATAGTATATCTGACTATCTGAACTGAATATCTATCTGATCGCCCCAAATTAGACAGTTTTGGGCGCATATATAAAAAATAAATAAACTTTCATATGCAGACATATATACACAAGGGGATGCACTGATGCACAGGGAGGACAGAGAGAAACTCCTTACAAGTCGCGAGGCAGATGATCCAGACATACAAGAACTCCTTGTACGGCAGGCCCTCCTGGAGCTCCTTCCTCCGGTCGTTGGCACAACCCGGACAGCCCGGGTAGTACACCTTCTCCTCCTGATGCAGCAATGGCGACGTGATGCTCTCCTCCTCCATTTGGCCGGCCGCTCTTCAGTCTACACAGAGAAGAGAAGCAGGAGAGGAGCAGAGCAGAGCTGCAGAAGTCAACGCTCGCAAGAACGCCAGGAGTGGGGGCGAATGGAGGCGGAGATTTCTATGGTCGGGTTGCTTGATTTGTTCCGTCACGGGTTACAACGTCAGGAATGTCTGGAGGCTGCTCCCTCAAAAAAATGGCTGGAGGTTGGAGCCGCAAGGACAAAGAATCTTAATTTGCAGGAGCGACGAATGGATGCAGAGACGGTGTGGAGTTTTTATTTGAGGGAAGGGAAGAGACGGTGTGGAATTTACTGCCACGCGGAGACGACGTGATGCGGCTGTGGTGTGTTGCACTTGTTTGTCTCATCTGCAGATAGAATATATAGAAATGGCAGTACAGAGATCGTTAGTGTTGTTAATGACTGACTCTGCCTGTCATTGTCGATAGAGTTTTTGGTCAGCGTCTCAGCGATAGTTTAGTTGAGACATAACAAAAACACATCAGCAACCGTGAGGGGGCGGACATCTCTGTCTCCTTATAGTTATAGAATATTAGGATGGCAGTACAGATATCGTTGTTATTGTTATTGACGACCCTTGTTACCGTCGAAGAGTTTGGTTAGCATCTCAGGGATAATTTAGTTAAGAAGTAGCAAAATATCATCAACAACCGTGAGGTGGCGGATGGAGTGTTTAACTGACCCCGGCTAACTAAAAAGTTTGGTAAATTCAGTGGAATATCATTGGTCTAGCTTAAGGGCTCATTCGGTTACTTCAGATTGCGTCCTTGGAATGATTCATGAAATGGTACATTAACCTGTATAGTGTTGATAAACTAGAATAGTTCCTAGGTCCAATCCATACAAACCCTGCAAAAACAGGGGTTAACGGGGATTGGATCCTGGAAAATACAACCTTGTTAGGTGCTCATGCCAAATAAACATTCAACCTCAAACAACCTCGTCGTGAAAATCAAGAAACAAGCTAAAGTGTTAGGTGATTTACTGATATGGACTTGTTTATTTGGTTTTGTTTTGTTTAGCTTATATCCCTTCTTCTATATGTTAACATAATCCTGGTAAAATTAATAACTCCCGTCATTTCTACTAATATAACCCTTGTTTATGAACTTGTTGGAGCTAGCCAGCAGATACTCCTAACCTATCTCAAAGGTTTCGGTTTCAGAGCTGAAAGTATCTTTGTTTTTTTTTTTTAAAAAAAAAAAAAAAAAGCAAACTGAGCTGCAATGTCTGAGAATTGCGATTCTCCTACACGGTCATTGTGGTCCACGGCCCGCGACTCCACCCTATGTTTCTCCACCAGGACATGGGCCTTACATGTCAAGCCCATCCAAAGCGTCCATGGCACCGCCCGCCGGAGGAGGCCGGAGGCCGCCGCGCCGCCGGCGAGTGAATGGGGGAGTACTCCGTTCTAGGCGACCTCGCTGTCCATGTCTGGGATAGAGAGCTACTACTCGATGGAGGAGGAGGAGGAGAGCGGGGTGTGGCGCTCAGGCGCCGTCTCGTCCGGGCTCCGCTCCGGCGCCCCCTTCCCGTCCGGATTCCGCGCAGCCGCCGCGCGAACGGCCCGCCATTGCCAGGTAATCACTTCACGCGCTGAGCTTGTGAACTCAGGTGCCTCACTGAGTCACTGATGCAAGCGCGCGTGCTTTGGTTTGGTTTTGGGGGCGTCAACACTGATGCGTGTTCTTCAGGTCTTTTCCCTGTTAACCTCTGCAACACTAAGCCCTGTGTCTGTCAGCCTGTTGCTCCAATGCCACACCGAAACACCTAGTGGAGGGAATACACCTATTCTCTTCGGGAAGCAAGCAAGAAAGAAGAGAAAATTGGATTTTTGCCGGCCGAAACAGTAGGCTTCGCAAATTTGATAATGACTTGGTTACAGTGAAAATGACCATTTGAAGGCGTTAGCCAAGTTCGCTGAGTCAGCTTCCACGAAACTGCATTGCAGAATCACAGGCAGCAGCTCTATGACAATCCACTCAGCGACACTAGTAGTGGGCAGGTGACATCACGAGCTAGTATTTTGCGCATAAGGTTGGCATCAAGTTATGTCCATTAGCAAACAGGAGTGTACTGCACATCCACACAAGAAAAAACACCAGTTCATTATATTAGTGCAGTTGTGCACCTAATGTTCCACCCATTGTCTTAGATACTGCAAAGCTATTCAGCAAACAATACCACTCCATTGCTCTGAACCCATCTCTTCATTCTCCTGCTCTCTTCCTGCTTCCTTGGTGCACTTGAGAGATGATGGTGGGGTTGTGGATGCTTCCATTGGGTGGCTGGTGCAAACCATCCTTGGGAGCCTCTTCACTGAACAGATCGAAGCCTGGGCTCGGGGTGTTGGGCTTGACGAAGATGTGGACAACCTTAAGTCTGAGATGAGGAATGTGCAGATGGTGCTTGCTGCAGCGAAGGGAAGGAGGATTGAGAACGAGCCACTGTCCCTGTCCCTTCATGATCTCAAAGAGCTGCTTTATGATGCCGAAGATGTGATGGACGAGGTTGACTACTACCGGCTCCAACAACAGATTGAACAAGGTATCTCACTCAGATCCATGCTGTTCTGTACTCGTCTTCCATGTTTCCTGCCTTGCTTCTGCTTCTGTAAAGTTATCAGTGTTACTTCTTTTGCATTTTAGTCTGCTACTGCATTTATTTTTTGCTTAATTCTGATTTCATTTGACATCCTTTAACCTATGTGAATTATTATTAGCGGTTTCGAGGCAATATCTGCTTTTGCTTTAGTGGCTTTCTCTTGCTTGTTCACATCACAACTACATGTTTGCTAATGCAGAGGAAGGCTCTACTGATCCTGAAGAGAGTTCTGTTTCTTCTTCCACTCCATCTTTGCAACTAGCATGTAGTAGTACGGCAAGCAGAATTGTCGGTTGGTGCAGAGGTGACAGAAAAAGGAAGAGAGAGGAAGAGCCAATTTATAGCACCATTTCTGAGAGGATCAGGGAGATAGTGGATCAATTGGGCAAACTTCGCAATTCTGTGCGGGAGGTTCTTCAGCTAGAGATCTCACGTCCCATTACTATGGCAAACCAAAGTCAATGTGTGGCTGGGAGCACACGCCTGACGACTTCTTTTCCAGTTGAAGACAAGGTATACGGAAGGGATGCAGAGAGGGACAAGATAGTAGAGCTCTTAATAAATGAGAAATCTAGTGATCTACAAGTTCTGCCTCTAGTTGGCATTGGTGGCGTTGGGAAGACGACACTTGCTAGATTTGTTTACAGAGATCAAAGAATCAAAGAGCATTTTCATCTGCAAATGTGGGTCTGTGTGTCCACCAACTTCAACACAATGAGACTAACACACGAGATCTTGGAGCATGTATGCACAGATAGACAACAGTTTGAAAAAATCACCAACTTCAACATGCTGCAGGATATCCTTCTGAAGAATCTTGAAAACAAAAGATTCCTGCTTGTATTTGATGATATGTGGGAGGAAAAGGACAAGAGAGGATGGTTTAGTCTGTTAGCTCCACTAAAACACAATCATGTACCTGGCTGCATGATTTTAGTAACAACTCGATGACCATCAGTTGCAAAAATGATAGAAACCATGGATTCGGTATCAGTAAAAGGTGTGGATGAAAAAGAATTTTGGTTGTTCTTCAAGAGATGTGCATTTGGTAATGAAAGCTATGAGGGCCATCCTGGTTTGCAGTCCATTGGGCAGGAGATTGTTAAAGCACTGAAGGGTTGTCCACTAGCTGCCCGAAGTGTCGGTGCACTTTTGAATAGAAATGTTAGCTACGAGCACTGGAGGACAGTTCAAAACAAATGGAAGTCTCTTCAAGAAGATGCTGATGATATTATACCTATCTTGAAGCTTAGTTATGATTTTTTACCAGTCCACCTCCAGCACTGTTTCTCATATTGCTCTCTGTTTCCAGAGGATTACAAATTTAATGGGGAAAATTTGGTCCGTATTTGGATATCACAAAATTTTGTGCAGTGCCAAGACCCTTCCAAGAGATTGGAGGAAGCAGGGAAGCAATATTTGGATAACTTAGTGGATTTTGGCTTTTTCCAAAAGGTTGACTCTGAATATGTCATGCATGACCTGATGCATGAATTGGCTCAGATGGTTTCGCTAAATGAGTGTGCTACTATAAATGGATCCAACTCTAGGGCCATTCAACCAAGTGTTCGCCATTTGTCAATCATAACCACTGCTTATGACAAACGTGGCCATTGCATCATCCCTTGTGACAAGTTTCAGAACATACTAGAGAATATTGGGTCCTCAGAAAAATTGAGGACGTTGATGGTTTTCGGCAGAAGCAGCATAAATATATTAAGGTTCCTACACACTTTATGCATGAAGTCAAAAAGTTTACGAGTCATGAGGATTTATGTGACGCATAACGACGTGAGCACTACATCTAAGTTGATAAATCCTTATCATCTTCGCTATCTTGAATTTATTGGTGTCTTCTCGGATGCAAATATTTGGCAAGATGTGGATCTTGAGAAGAATATTGCTCTTCCTCATGATTTGACAAAATTTTATCACCTTCTATTCTTCAACGCCGGCATTGGGAGCAATATTTCTGTACCTTCTAGTATGAAAAATCTCATTAATTTACGGAATATTGTTGCCCATGAGAAAGTGCACTCAAAAATCTCTGGTGTCGGCAAGTTGACCTCTCTTCAGGGGCTAAAATTCAAGGTTCGTATTGTTGATGAATTTGATATAAATCAACTGCGATCCATGAATAAGCTTGTTACTCTTGAAATTTCCCAACTTGAAAATGTGAAGACTAAAGAACAAGCTAGCAGAGCTAGGCTGATAGACAAAGAGTATCTGCAAGAGTTGTCCTTATCATGGAATGAAGTCAGTGAGGGCCTTCATCCTTGTACATCTAGAACGGAAGATGTGATTGAGGGTCTTCAACCCCATGAGAACCTCAAAAGTATACGTATAACTGGGTTCAATGGTGGCAACTCACCAACCTGGCTTGCTGGTACTGTGTCTATTCAGATACTTCATTTAGAGAAATGCAAGGAATGGCGAACTCTTCCTCTCCAATTGCTTCCGTTTCTTAGGAAGCTGAAATTGATCAAGATGTGGAACTTGATGGAAATTTCAATTCCTACTTTGGAAGAGTTGGTCTTGATTGAGATGCCAAGATTGGAAAAATGCCTTGGTACTTGTGGGATGGAATTGACATCTCAACTAAGGGTAATTATCATCAAGGGCTGCCCTCAACTTAATGAGTTCACTCCTTTCCAGAGTTACTCTTCTTTCCATGCCAAGCAGCAGTCATGGTTTCCGTTTCTCAGCAAACTTGCCATCTGCTATTGTCCTCATATAATGTAAGTACTCTGATTTAATTTTGCTTGAATAGCAGTAGTGCTCATCTGTAAATATTGCTGCACTTCCTTAGATAAATGATATTGCAGGAACTGGGAAATCCTTTCACTTGGAGGAATGCGTGCACTCAAGGAGTTGAAGTTAATTGATCTGCATCTTGTGAGAGAGTTGTTAGTTCCTTCTCTAGAGAAGATGGTGTTGAGTAAAATGCCAAGCCTGGAACGGTGCAGCAAGCTGACAGGTCCTCTATTTTCATCTTCACATGAAGAGCAAAACGTGTGCCTATATAGTATCGGTGACCTCACCATCCATGATTGCCCTAGCCTGATGGTGCCGTTTCCTGTTTCACCTTTTGGTCATGTTCGTAGACTTTTCATCGAAGGAAAACTATCAATAAGTATTATGAATGGTGCAATGCTTTATATAAAGTCTAATGAGCTGAGTGTGCTGGATGACCAGATTTTAGCATTCCGTAATCTAAGGGACATGCCAAGGTTGCATATACAGAACTGTCCAAAATTGATTTCTATTTCAAGTGAAGGTTTGAGCCAGCTCACTGGTTTAGTGTCTTTGCGTATCCAGAACTGCTCTAACTTGCTGAAGCCATCCATCACATTAGAGGCTGCCTCAGAAAACAGTTCATGTGAAAGCATTCCAGTCCTCCCATCTCTCAAATATCTCGAGATTTCTTCTTCTGGCATAGGAGGGAGGTGGTTGACTAAAATGCTTCCTTATTTGCGGTTCCTCGAGAAATTGAGCTTACATGACTGTCCAGGAATAAAATGGTTATCGATCAGTCAACTTACAGAAACAGAAGGAAGCAGCGGTTTGTCCTCTGCAGTGGCATTGTCAGCAGAAGACCAAACACTATTGAAAGTGCCATGTAATATCCTTTGTTCTCTGAAGCAGCTAACTCTTTCTAGATTTGTAGATCTGGAATTTAATTGTGGCAAGGGAAGCTTTGGAGGATTCACAGCTCTTGAGGAGCTAGAGATAGATGATTGCCCAAAGTTAGGTTCCTTGTTGGTGAGCAGCACAAACGACGATGGTACTAGTAACATGGATGTTGGATTGCTCCCACCGTTTCTTAAGCGGCTAAGCATTTCTGATTGTCCCAAGCTGGTGTCGTTTCTGATTATCCCAACGTGGATGTTGGATCACTCCCATCGTCAGTAGAATTGCTTTCTCTTAGTCATATCCCAGAAAACATGCAGTCCTACTTCCTTAAAGGCTTGGCCTACCTCAAAACCTTGAGGCTCATGGTTAGCCCATGTTTAAAGTGTGTACAGATGCATTCCTGCAAGGCCTTGCAGGAGTTGGCAATTGACAATTGTGAGCAACTGGGTACCTTGGAGGGCTTGCAATTCCTCACCTCTCTTCAAAGTTTGGTAATCGAGATGAATCCTGAACTGTCTGCTGCATGGGATGCAAAGCTACAGGAGCAAGAGCAAGGAGGAAATCAGGTTGTGATGCTTCCTCTGTCAATTACAAGTCTTCAGATCTCAAATCTCGCAGACAACGTCCAGTCCCATCTGCTATCCTGCCTCCCTGCCATAACTAAACTGGGAGTACGGGAAAGTCCAGAATTGACATCTCTACAGCTGGGATACTGCACGGCACTGACAGGGTTAACAATTATAGATTGTGAATCTCTTGCTTCCATTGAGGGCTACCAGTCCATTACAAACCTGATGTCCTTTACATTATGTATCTCCTCCAGCCTCCCTCCATGGGTAGAGCTTTTGTTGCAGCAGCAAGGGGCCTGTCAGATCTTGTCTCGACTGACAGAACTTGAGATTTGGGATGCCTCTGTTCTTACCATGTCCCTCTGCAAACAGCTCAGGTCTCTACGATGCCTACTATTCGAAGGAAAAGGAACGAGCCCGATGGTGAGCCTAACAGAGGAACAAGAGAGAGGGCTCCAACAGCTCACCTCCATCGAAGTGCTCTTGTTTTGTAGCTACCCAAACCTCCTGTTACTTCCTGCTGATCTGCGAAGCCTCATCTCCCTCGAGGCTCTGAGAATCTCGAACTGTCCGAGCATCTCAGGGCTGTCGGAAATGGACACTTCATGTGCACGCTTGCAGCGAGGAGCTATCTCAGCGATGCAAAGAATGGGAGGATCAGAGGAATGAGATGATCAATGATGAGACTGTGAAGTATTAACCTCAGCGGTTACTTCCAAGGTACGCTTTGTATTCACAAAAAAGGCACCATCACCCTCCTCTCGCTTATAATGAAGTATTAATTAATTATTAAATATTAATTGCCCTGCAGACGAGACGCTGTATATGGTGCCTCTGTCTGTGCTGCTGCTGCACCTACCGTCTTGGCTCTCCGGCTCAAATATTTGTTCTATATGGTTATTGTGATCAGGGGCGTATATTACCATTTTCTCGTTCTTGTGCGTCCCCTGGATCGCGGCTGTTCAGTTTGTCTTGCTACTATCTTTGTTCGTTGGTCTATCTGTTACTGCTATGTTCCCTTCCCACTAGCATGAATTGGAATATTGTGGATTGGAGACACGTATGATACCTGTTCAGCACTCATATTATATTTGTTTCAGTGGTGCCATTAATCTGGTGCTATCTGTTCAACGTATGATTGCTGTTAACTAGTATACGATATTTGCACACGATCTTCTAGGATCTGCATTATTTTTCACTTTATTTTTTTATTCTGGGCTGCGACTGTTTACTCCCTTTTTATTCTTACGCTGATGTTGTATGTTCCTGTTCGATCTGTTCTTGGCTTGAAAACTTGAACACCGTGTGTAGCCTGATGTGATCGCCTTTTTTGCACTTCGAAAGGTGGTTATTAAATTCTATGTGTATATATGCTAGAGAAGAAAAAATATTGCTTAAAGGCTTGTTAACTGTCCACTGCAAATGCATATAAGAAACAGTCAAAATTACAGTTTCAGACATGTGAACTGTGGTTGCCTGTTGACTGCTCGCTGCTGCTAAAGTGCTAATGGCATCACGGTTTTCGCAGCTGCATCTCTAAACAACTCTCTTTTCTTTTCCTCTTATTTTTGACGCAAAACAACTCTTTTTTTTTTGGCTTCCCATCAACCTTGGTTATTTATCCGAACTATAAGGTCTTTATCATGCTGAAAGTGAGGATGGCAAGTTTTCCAAATTGTGTTGCAGAAGCAAACTCGAATTTGATTTCCTTGTAGTTCTATGCAACGCGCCCAACCTCTTTTCTCCGTCGGTGCTGCCTCCAGAGTGGAGCTTCGTCGAGACCCATCCATACGTGGCTTGACTTGAAAAAATCAAGACCTTTCAAACCCTGATGCGGTCGCCCAGTGAAAGACGTAGCTGTGAAATTCCACGGTATAGTATACTTGGCCGCTTAATTGGTCCAACAAAAACTTGTGCGTATATTATTCTGCTCTCCAGAGTCTAGACATTAGTCAAAAGACATGTTTTGGGTTGTATTTTAAGTCAACCGTTCCAAAATTTAGTTTGCAAAATGTTACTTTTGATATACGTTGAGTTTGGATTAATTCAAATCGAGACGGGCCTAAACCTACCCGACAACTAAACTTGGCCCAGCCCACCAACCCATCCCTTCTCCGTTGTTTGTCTCATTGACCGAATCGGTCCAGCTCCAGCCCAAGTCGAGAGGGCCGAACGACATTGCCTGCCATGAATGGTTCAGGCCCACGAGTCCACCCATCTGCTGACGTTTCTCCAGGAGGACATGGGCCTTACATGCCAAGGCCACACAAAGCGTCCATGGCGCCGCTCGCCGGAGGGCGCCGCGCCGCCGCCACCACCGCCTCCCGCCCCGTGGGCGGCCGAGTGGATAGAATGTTAGGATCGGTGGCTCGCCGTCCTATGATCTCACCGTCGTCTGGCGATGCCCGGAGCGCGGTCACCAGGAGCGCTACACAGAGAGCACGAGAGAGAGAGAGAGAGAGCACACGACTCGGCAAGTTGGTTAGCTACTTATGGCGCAGCCTTGACCGATGCACTTTCATTGATACTTAACCGGCTCGATCCGCGATCCCCGCCATGCCATGCCGCTGCACGGTGCGCCGTCATTTGCGGACGCCCGTGCGACAAGCACGGCAAGCACGACATGGCGAGGTGAGCCCCTGGACGCGGTCACGACGTGGAGACGTGCAAGTCTTCGACTCCACCCGCGATTCTATGCGTTACAACAAACTTGTTCAAAGCAAACATGAACTTACAATGCACCTAATTAAAGTAAACATGAACTGACACGATTAGAATGAGCTTTGCTCCAACAATCACCTCCTTAATCGTGGCAAATGTCGCTGACCCCAATCTTCTGACGCATCTCGATGAACTTGATTCTGCCGAGGGGTTTAGTCAGTAGATCGGCCAACTGCTTGTCAGTCCCAACATGTTCCACTTCTGCAATTCCATCAGCAACACATTCTCTTATAAAATGATAGCGAGTATCAATGTGTTTGCTGCGTTCATGATACACTAGATTCTTGCTGAGCTCGATGGCAGATTTGCTATCCATCAACAACTTGAATTTCCGCAAGCCATATCTTGTCAGGTCTGCTATGAGCCTGCTGAGCCATACTCCTTGGCATGCTGCCGAGGCTGCTGCAATGTATTCAGCCTCACAACTGGATAGTGAAACTACCCTTTGTTTCTGAGATGACCAAGTCACCACATTGCCATTTAGAAAGATCAAGACACCAGTGGTACTCTTTCTCTTCTCAAGATCCCCAGCATGATCACTGTCTGAGTATCCCAACAGCTTCAACTCTGAAATGTTTTGATTCACATAGGTGCAGCCATACTGTGTAGTACCTGCAACATATCTCACAATTCTCTTCAGAGCTGCCCAATGTTCAGTAGTTGGACTCTCCATGAATTTGCTAACCATACCCACTGCAAAAGCAATGTCTGGTCTAGTATTCACCAAATATCTCAAGCTACCCACCAGGCTTCTGAATTTTGTGACATCTCTGGCCAAGTCAGGTTTCCCAGGCAACAGTTTGCAATTTTGTTCCATTGGTGTATCCACTGGACTACAGCCTTTCATCCCACACTGCTTAACGATCTTTGTTGCATATGCTCTTTGACATAGGGTTATCCTCCCAGGTTTCTGATCCACCTCCATCCCCAAATAGTAGCTCAATAAGCCTAAGTCACTCATACTGAAGGTTTTGCACATCTGTGACTTGAACTCTACAATCTTGCTTCTGTCAGGTCCACAGACTATGAGGTCATCAACATACACTCCAATTAATAGTAATGAGTCACCACTGCCTCTTTTATAAACTGCATGCTCCTCCTCACTCCTACAAAACCCCAGCTTGACAAGCTCATGATCCAGCTTTGAGTTCCAGGCTCTAGGTGCCTGTTTCAGGCCATACAAGGCCTTATTCAGATTCAGCACCTTGCCTGTTTGCCTTGGGTTCACAAAACCTAGGGGTTGTTGAACATAGACTTCCTCCTGTAAATCTCCATTCAAGAAAGCAGATTTAACATCCATGTGATGCACCTCCCATCTTCCTTGAGCTGCTAGTGCCAAGATCAGTCTGACAGTCTCCAACCTAGCAACAGAAGCAAAGACCTCCTCATAATCAACCCCATGCTTCTGAGCATAGCCTTTTGCAACAATCCTAGCCTTGTGTTTGACTATGTTGCCCTCAGGATCCCTCTTGACCTTAAATACCCATTTCAGCCCAATTGCCCTTTGACCTTTGGGAAGAGTTGTGTAGTACCATGTGTTGTTGTTCTGAATTGACTGCAACTCATTCTTCATAGCTTCAGTCCAACAAGTTTCTTCCAGCGCTTCATTAAAATCAATTGGTTCATCAGCTGCAAGCATGCACACACCACTATACTCATAGTCTTGCATCTCTTCTGTAGAGTCAAACAGATCAGACAATGTTCTGAATCTTAATGGTCCTCCAAATGTATCTTCAGAGTGAGTGCTTGGTGGTGTTGCAAAATTGTGTGCTTGAGCTGGTCAGGATTCACTTGGGAGTCAGGTGTGTCATTGTCATGATCAAACACACCTCCTTGATCATCAGGTCCACCCCCATCCTGTTCTGCTGCTGGAAAAACAACATTGTCACCTGTTCTTGGATTTGTGTCAGACAGTTCATAATGAACAATGAAACTATATGTTTCCTGTCCTGCTTCTGCATTTGAATTGTTCCACACCCATGGCTGTTTTTCATCAAAAATAGCATCTCTACTAATCACCAACTTCTTAGTAGATGGATCAAAAAACCTATAGCCTTTGGTACCTGCCTCATAGCCTATGAACAACATTTTTCTGGATCTGTCAGATAGCTTTGTCAGGCTAGGACCAATCAGTTTTACATGGGCAGTGCAGCCAAATGTTTTTAGGTGACTGACTCTTGTTTTCTTTCCATGCCAGGCTTCAAAAGGTGTTTTCTTGTTTAGGCTCTTTGTTGGAGACCTATTCAAGATGTACACAGCAGTGCAAACTGCCTCACCCCAGAACTCAGGTGGCACTCTCATACTTTTCAGTATGCATCTTGCCATTTCAACTACCATTTGATTTCTTCTTTCCACTACCCCATTCTGTTGGGGAGAGTAGGGTGTAGTTGTGTAGTGTTTAATGCCACCATCATTGTAGAAGACTGAGAACAGATTGGAGACAAACTCACCCCCCTATCTGTTCTCATAGCTTTCAACTTGTTGCCACACTCAAGTTAAGCTCTGAGTTTGATGTTCTTGAAACACTCCAGAGCCTGATCCTTGGTCTTGAGCATCTCCACCCACATGTACCTGCTGTAATCATCTACTACCAGCAGAAAATAGGATGCACCTCCTAATGTTTTTGGAGTAATATGCCCACACAAATCAGTATGCACAAGTTCCAAGCCTTTCTCTGCTCTATAACCTGACACTTGAGGAAATGGTCTCCTATGTTGTTTCCCAAGAGTACACCCATCACAAACTCTCTCCATCCTTGCAACTACTGGCAACCCATCAACCATATGTTTACTGCCTAGTTCATTCAGTGCTCTGAAATTGAGATGTCCATATCTAGCATGCCAAAGCCATGAGGCATTTTCAGACTGAGCTAACAGACACACTGGAGGAACCAAACCAAACTTAGCCAGATACAGTCTATTGCCGGTTCTAGGTGCAGAGATTAACAGTGTTCTTTCTTGATCAAACACACGAAGTCTCCCATTCCCCATGACAACCAAGAAATCTTTTTCTTCTAATTGACCCAAGGTAACAATATTACTTTTCAGCTTTGGTATGTAGTAAACGTCAGTTAGTACCTTGTGTCCATGTTGGCGATCCTCCATCACCACCGAGCCCATTCCATGGATCTCGACGCGTGAGCCGTCTCCAAAATGCACTGTACCGTGGACACTATCATCAAGCTGTGTCAGCATTGATCGTGTCCCGGTCATGTGGTTACTGGCACCCGTGTCCAGCACCCATACGCCGTCAGGGACGTCCACCGGGGTCACCTTCTCCGTCAGGTGGACACACTGGACTGGCCCGCACATGACGTCGCAGGTCGCCAACATCAGTGCGCCAGGCTGATCAGCGCCACCAATGGCCACGTGCGCCTCGGCCTGCGCTGGATCCTTCTTCTTCTCCTTCTTAGGGCGCTTGCAGTCTTCCGCCCAGTGACCATAGATGCCGCAATTGCGACATCGGCCTTTCCTCATCGGGTGCCCTCGGAGGTCAGCTTGACCGGACCCGAGGCACCCCCATCTGAGCGTGCCGCCATCTTGCCCTTTGAGGAGCCACTGCCGCCACCGCCTCCACCCGGCTTGGCCCCGGTGTGGAAGCGATGTTTGTTCTTCTCGAGCCAGTCGTCCTCCGCGAGGAGAAGCTGGCCCATCTTGTCCATGACCTTGTCCACCTTGTCATCGAGGCGCTCCTCCGCCGCGCGCAGTCGCCCGACTAGCTCCTCGATGGTGAGCTTTTTCAAATCACAGAACATCTCGATCGAAACGACCATCTGATTGAACCTCGCAGGCGCCACACGGAGGAACTTCTTGACCACGCGTTCGTCGTCGATCGTCTCGCCGAGCGTCTTGAGGTTGCCGACGAGGTTGGTGATCCGCATACTGAAGTCGTCGATGGATTCGTCCTCCTTGAAGGCGATGTTCTCGAACTCCTTCAACAGCTTCTGGGCGTTCACCTCCTTCACTCGATCGGCACCGACCCGCATCATTCTCACCGCCTCCCACGTGTCCTTCACGGTCTTGTGCCGACCGAGCGACTGCCACATCTCCTTCGGGACAGAGCGCAAGAGCGCGCTCATGGCCTGCCGATCCTACGCCCGCTTCACATTGGTACCTGGGACGATCACCCCCCAAATCTCCAATGCTTCGTAGTTGCATTGCATCAGCATCTCCCACTCGGTGTAGTTGTCGCGCGTCAACATTGGCCACATCAAGGAACTTTCCTTGACGCCGCCGGAGGAGCTCCCGGTGTCGCCCATGGCGATCGGCGGCTGCTGTCGTCGCGGGATCGCGCGCCTCTTCCTCGCTGGCTCTCTTGGTGGGCTCACTGACCCACTATATTGCATACACTCGCTCTGATACCACGTGTTAGGATCGGCGGCTCGCCGTCCTATGATCTCACCGTCGTCCGGCGATGCCCGGAGTGCGGTCACCAGGAACGCTGCACAAAGAGCACGAGAGAGAGAGCACACGGTTCGGCAAGTTGGTTAGCTGCTTATGGTGCAGCCTTGACCGATGCACTTTCATTGATACTTAACCGGCTCGATCCGTGATCCCCGCCATGCCATGCCGCTGCACGGTGCGCCGATTTGCGGATGCCCGTGCGACAAGCACGGCAAGCATGACATGGCGAGGTGAGCCCCAGGACGCGGTCACGACGTGGAGACGTGCAGTCTCCGACTCCACCCGCGATTCTACGTGTTACAACAAACTTGTTCAAAGCAAACATGAACTTACAATGCACCTAATCAAAGTAAACATGAACTGATACGATTAGAATGAGCTTTGCTCCAACATAGAATAGTTCGTTCTAGGCGACCTCACTGCGTGTGTCTGGGACCGGGAGGTAATCGGCGCCGCCGCCGGAGGAGGAGAGCGCCAGAGTGGGGTGCGGCACTAGCTCTGGCTCGTCGGCATCACCGTCCGGCGGCCCCTCCCTGGCCGGACTCCACGCAGCAGCCGCACGAACGGCCCGCCATTGCCTGGTAATTAAATTCAAGTGCCGCGCTCGTGAACTGCCTCCGTGCTCACTCTTTCATACACTGTTCACTGTTTACATCTGCAATGAAGAATTACTCTACTGTTTACATCTGCAATGAAGAATTACTCTACTATCGTCTATCCTGCCTGTTGCAGTGTTGTTTCTCGGGACAAAAATCAGCTTCTTGGTGTTCAGTTCGTTTACTCTGTAATCTGTATGTACTATGCATCTATATCTCTTATATAAATAAATCCCACTAGCTATTTCTCTTGTCATGCAAAGTGTCCACATTATCATCCACTCAACTTCCCACTAAGACATTATATCTCACCATACAAAGTGTCATGTCACCATCCACCGACACATCCAACTAAAACACGCCATTATGTTTCATTTAAACTATTCACATTAAGAAACCACAACATTTACTAAGATATTCATTGTCTAAAAACCCCTCCACTAATATGTATTATGATATTTGTTCAATGATATTAGCAAATAGAAGTAGTATAATCTCACCTGCGATTCATGACGGAACGCTGCAAGGGGTTTTCTTCTAGTTCCAAATGAACCAGTAGCATCTTCAGCTGTTGGCTTTTTCATTGACAGAGCTATATCCCCTTTTATCTTGCAGCAGAAATAAGCAACTTCCAACACCTCGCATCAGGGAGGCTGTCCATGATGCAGTGTTCATTAACAACCCATTTTCGTACCTCACTGACCATGATGCAGTGTTGACACTGGCGAGGCTCTGCCAGTCTGCCAACCAAGTGTTAAACATAGTTATACAGGTATAACATTCAGAAATTGATTGATAAACGATGCTTGCATTCAAAAGCAGCATTCCACTGCCAAGTTACTCCACTCTCCTTCTCACACGGTCACGCCTGGCATTGCTAGGAAACTGCAGGCTCGTGAATTGCTAGGTACTAACATGCATCACGCGGTGGCAGTGCCCCACTGCCAAATTTTGTCGTTGGCTTGGTGCAAGGGAATCTAGTAGGTGTGGACACATGAAAAAGTTACAACTCATTACTGTAGCCCGAAGACTTGACTCCTCACTCCCCAGCCTTTACCCTCCGACCCACTGTCTTGTACAGTACGGAGTACACTTCACAGCCATTCAGCAAACCACACCAGCTCATTCCCCTGAATTCATCTCTGTAGTTTCTCCCCCCATTGGCCTCCTGCTTGCTTGCTTCAGGTGCACTGGGAGAAGATGGGGGTGGTGGGAGCTGTGGTGGATGCTGCCATCGGATGGCTGGTGCAAAGCATCCTTGGGAGCTTCTTCACTGAGAAGATGGAAGCATGGGCTCGTGGTGTTGGGCTTGCCGACGATGTGGAGAACCTCAAGTCTGAGATGAGGAACGTGGAGATGGTGCTTGCGGCAGCCGAGGGGAGGAGGATTGAGAACAAGCCACTGGCCCGGTCCCTTCATGATCTCAAAGACCTGCTTTATGATGCCGAAGATGTGATGGATGAGCTCGACTACTACCGTCTCCAACAACAGATCGAACAAGGTACCTCACTCAGATCCCCGCTGTTCTGTACCCATGTTCCATGTTTCTTGCCATACCTCTGCCTCTTAAAAAATTATCAGTCTGCTGCTGCGTTCATTTTTTTTTCTTAATTGTGATTTTTTTTTGCGACGACTTAATTGTGATTTCTTTTGACATGCTTTAACTTGTCTTAACTATTATTAGCGGTTTCAGTGTAATATCTGCTTTTGCTTGAGTGCCTCTTAAAAATTCCATGTTTCTCTTGCTTGTGCAGGGGAAGGCCGTACTGATCCTGAGGAGAGTTCTGTGTCTTATTCCACTCCATCTGTGCATCTAGCATGTACTAGTTCCACAAGCCGATTTGTTAGCTGGTGCACACCTGACAGAAAAAGGAAGAGAGAGGAAGAACCAACTTATAGCACCATTTCTGAGAGGATCAGTGGGATAGTGAATTGTTTAGGCAAACTTCGCAATTCTGTGCGGGAAGTTCTTCAGCTAGAGATCTCATGTCCCATTGCAATGGCAAACCAGAGTCAGTCTGTGGCCAGAAACACACGCCTGACAACTTCTATTCCAATTGAAGACAAGGTATATGGAAGGGATGCGGAGAGGGACAAGATAGTAGAGCTGTTAATAAATGGGAAATCTAGTGATCTACATGTTCTGCCTATAGTTGGCATCGGTGGTGTTGGGAAGACGACACTTGCCAGATTTGTTTATGGTGATCGAAGAATCAAAGAACATTTTGATCTGCGAATGTGGGTTTGTGTGTCCACTAACTTTGACACAATGAGACTAACGCGCGAGATCTTGGAGCATGTATGCACAGATAGACAACAGTTCGAAAAAATCACCAACTTCAACGTCCTGCAGGATAAGCTTCTGAAGAATCTTGAAAGCAAAAGGTTCCTGCTTGTATTTGATGACATGTGGGAGGAAAAGGACAGGACAGGATGGTTTCGCCTGTTAGCTCCACTAAAACACAATCATGTACCTGGCTGCATGATTTTAGCAACTACTCGAAGACCATCAGTTGCAAAAATGATACAAACAATGGATTTGGTATCAGTGAAAGGTCTGGATAAAAAAGAATTTTGGCTGTTCTTCAAGGCATGTGCCTTTGGTAACGAAAGCCATGAGGGCCATCCTAGTCTGCAGTCCATTGGGCAGCAGATTGTTAAAGCACTGAAGGGTTGTCCACTAGCTGCCCGAAGTGTCGGTGCACTTTTGAACAGAAATGTTAGCTACGAGCACTGGAGGACAGTTCAAAACAAATGGAAGTCTCTTCAAGATGATGCTGATGATATTTTACCTATCTTGAAGCTCAGTTATGATTTTCTACCAGTCCACCTCCAGCAGTGTTTCTCATATTGCTCTCTGTTTCCAGAGGATTACCAATTTAATGGGGAAAATTTGGTTCGTGTTTGGATATCACAAAATTTTGTGCAGTGCGAAGACCCTTCCAAGAGATTGGAGGAAGCAGGGATGCAATATTTGGACAACTTAGTGGATTTTGGCTTTTTCCAAAAGGTTGACTCTAAATATGTCATGCATGACCTGATGCATGAATTGGCTAAGATGGTTTCGCTAAATGAGTGTGCCACTATAAATGGATCCAACTCTTTGGCCATTCAACCAAGTGTTCGCCATTTGTCAATCATAACCACTGCTTATGACAAAGGTAGACATTGCAGTATCCCTTGTGACAAGTTTCAGAACATACTAGAGAATATTGGGCCCTCAGAAAAATTGAGGACCTTAATGGTATTCGGCAGAAGCAGCATAGGTTTATTAAGGTTCCTACACAGATGCATGAAGTCAAAAAGTTTACGAGTCTTGAGGGTTTATGTGACCCATAACGACGTGAGCACTACATCTAAGTTGATAAATCCATATCATCTTCGCTACCTTGAATTTATTGGTGTCTTCTCAGATGCAAATATTTGGCAAAATGTGGATCTTACGAAGAATATTGCACTTCCTCATGCTTTGACAAAATTTTATCACCTTCTATTCTTCACCCCCGACATTGGGAGCAATATTTCTGTACCTACTAGTATGAAAAATCTCATTAATTTACGTAATATTGCTGCCGATGACAAAGTGCACTCAGAAATCGCTGGTGTCGGCAAGTTGACCTCTCTTCAGGGACTAAAATTCAAGGTTCAGACTGTTGATCAATTTGATATAAATCAACTTCGATCCATGAATAAGCTTGTAACTCTGGAAATTTCTCAACTTGAAAATGTGAAGACCAAAGAGCAGGCCAGGGGAGCTAGGCTGATAGACAAAGAATATTTGCAAGAGTTGTCCTTATCATGGAATGATATCAGTGTGGGCCTTGATCCTTCTGCAGCTAGGAGAACAGAAGATGTGATTGAGGGTCTTCAACCCCATGAGAACCTCAAAAGTCTACGTGTAACTGGGTTCAATGGTGCTAACTCACCAACCTGGCTTGCTGGTAATGTGTCTATTAAGATGCTGCAGGTACTTCATTTAGAGAAGTGCAAGGAATGGCGAATTCTTCCTCTCCAATTGCTTCCGTTCCTTAGGAAACTGAAAATGATCAGGATGTGGAACTTGACAGAAATTTCAATTCCTTCTTTGGAAGAGTTGGTCTTGATTGAGATGCCAAGATTGAAAAAATGTCTTGGTACTTATGGGATGGAATTGATGTCCCAACTAAGGGTAATTATCATCAAGGGCTGCCGTCAACTGAATGAGTTCACTCCTTTCCAGAGTTACTCTTCTTTCCATGCCGAGCAACAGTCATGGTTTCCGTTTCTCAGCAAACTGGCCATCTGTTATTGTCCTCGTGTAATGTAAGTTTCTTCTTTAATTTTGCTTGAATAGTATTGTATTAGTATGCATTTGCAAATTTTGGCACACTTAGATAAATGATATTGCAGGAACTGGGAAATTCTTCCACTGGGAGGAATGCGGGCACTCAAGGAGTTGAAGTTAATGGACCTGCATCTAGTGAGAGAATTGTCAGTTCCTTCTCTGGAGAACTTGGAGTTGATTAAAATGCCAAGACTAGAAAGGTGCAGCGGGCTGATGGCTCCTCCATCTTTGCCTTCACAGGAGGAACAGAATGTGTGTCTATCTAGTCTCCGTAGACTCATCCTCCAAGACTGCCCTAGTCTGATGGTCTCCCGTCCTCTCCCACCTTCTGCTCATATATGGAAAATTTCCATCAAAGGAAAACTATCAATAAATATAGATAACACAAGGCTCAAGATAGCATCCAGTGAGTTGAGTGTGCTGGATGACCGGATCTTAGCATTCCATAATCTTAGGGGCATGAAATTGTTGACAATAGAGAATTGTCCAAAATTGATTTCTATTTCAAGTGCAAGTTTCAGCCAGCTTACCGGTTTAGTATCTTTGAGTATACACAAGTGCTCTAACTTGCTCAAACCACCCATCACGTTAGAGGCTGCATCGGAAACCATTCCCGCCCTCCCATCTCTCAAACATCTCAACATTTCTTCTTCTGGCATAGCAGGGGGGTGGCTGACTAAAATGCTTCCTCATTTGTGGTCCCTTGAGGAATTGAGCCTCCATGACTGTCCACAAATAAAATGGTTATCGATTGGTCAACACACAGAACCGGAAGGAAGCAGCAGTTTGGTTTCAGCAGTGGCGTTGTCTGCAGAAGACCAAACACTACTGAAAGTGCCATCTAACATCCTCTGTTCTCTAAAGCAGCTAACTATTTCTGGACGTGTAGATCTGGAGTTTTATGGTGGCAAGGGAGGCTTCGGAGGATTCACCACTCTTGAGAAGCTACAGATTGATGATTGCCCAAAGCTGGGTTCATTGTTGGTCAGCGGCACAAAAGACGATGGTACTAGTAACATGGATGTTGCATTACTTCCACCGTCCCTTAAGAAGCTAAGCATTTCTGGTAGTCCCAATCTGGTGTCGCTGTTGGCTAGGGATAGAAAAGATGATACTAGTAACATGGATGTTGGATTACTCCCGTCGTCAATTGAAGTGCTTTCTCTTAGTCATCTCCAAGAAAACTTGTCGTCCTACTTCCTTAAAGGCTTGGCCTACCTCAAGGACTTGAGACTCAGGGATAGCCCATTTTTGAAGTCTGTACAGCTCCATTCGTGCACGGCCTTGGAGGATCTGCAAATTTGGGGGTGTGAACAGCTTGGTGCATTGGAGGGCTTGCAATTCCTCACCACTCTTCGAAGCATGAAAATTTCTAGGTGTCAACAACTGGGTGCGTTGGAGGGCTTGCAATTCCTCATCTCTCTTCAAAGCTTGGAAATCGAGATGAATCCTGAGGTGTCTGCTGCATGGGATCGGGATCCAAAGCTACAGGAGCAAGAACAAGGAGGAAATCAGGTTGGAATGCTTCCTCTGTTAATTAGCAGACTTGAGATCTCGAATCTCACAAACAATGTCCAGACCCATCTGCTGTCCTGCCTCCCTGCCATAACTAAACTGGCAGTACGGAAAAGTCCAGAATTGACATCTCTACAGCTGGGATACTGCACTGCACTGACAAAGTTAGAAATTACAGCTTGTGAGTCGCTTGCTTCTCTACAGCTGGGATGTTGCACGGCACTGACAGAGTTAAAAGTTGGAGATTGTGAGTCGCTTGCTTCTCTACAGCTGGGACACTGCACGGCACTGACGAAGTTAGAAATTAGAGATTGTGATTCGCTTGCTTCGATCGGAGGCTTCCAGTCCATTACAAACCTGACGTCCTTCACAGTAGCTGTCTCCTCCAGCTTTCCTCCATGGATGGAGCTTTTGCTGCAGCAGCAAGGGGCCTGTGAGGTCTTGTCTAGACTGGAAAACCTTGTGATTATTGGGGACGCCTCTGTCCTCACCATGTCCCTCTGCAAACATCTCATGTCCCTACGATGTCTGACATTCCGTGGAAAAGAAACGAGCTCGATGGTGAGCCTAACGGAGGAACATGAGAGAGCGCTTCAGCTGCTCACCTCCCTCCAGCTACTCATATTTATTGGCTTCCCTGACCTCCTTTCACTTCCTGCAATTCTGCGAAGCCTTGTCTCCCTCAAGGTTCTGGGAATCATTTCCTGTCCGAGCATCTCAGAGCTGCCGGAAATGGCATCTTCATGTGGACCTTTTGTGTTCGATTGCAGCGAGGAGCTGTCTCGGCGATGCAAAGAATGGGTGGAACTGAGAAGGGAGACGATTGATTCTGAGAATACACTACTTTTGGCCAATATACTACTTTTGGCCTTGGACTAATATGATTGCTGCATATTGCAGAAGCCCCTTTTGTTTTCAATTTTCAAGTGATGCATATTTATTTGGGTTTTGCTGTGGTACTCCGAAATAACTGTGAACCGTCGATCTAGACGTCTATAATTGCATATTACCTCGTAAGAGGTAATAGAATAAATGTATTTTTTTATTTTCAAAAACATGAAAGTAAGCAAAATTTTAGTTAAAATATCTGTTATTTGGATCTGACATGCATGCAACCGAAGCAAAATTTTAGGTAAAATATCTGTCATTTGGATCTGACATGCATGCAAGCGCACCAGGCCTGCTTGGTTCGTTTCTTTTTTCTTCTTTTTTAAGTATATAAGTATATGTTTGGTTGATTCGTAACGTGACATGTGATGTTTTGAATTATAGTTAATTAATTGTCTTATGTACATGTAATTTATGTCAGCGTTAATCTATCTAAACATGAGCTGTATTTTTTTTCTACAACTGATGACAAAAGTATAGAAACACATTTTCGTTATTTATTTAATTTAGAATGTGAAAGTGTTGGTAATAATTAATGAGAACATCAGTCTTGAATGTATTGCCATTTGAATGGTTTATTTATTAATTAATTTTCATAGTCTTAAAATTAGTATTTTTGTGATTTAGTATCTTGCAAACGTATATGTTAGTAATGTAATTCTACTATCAGTCATTAGCTTTTGACATTGATTTATTAGATTTATACCATTAGATTTATTTACGTGACATGTTCAGGTACTTGATGTACCTCTACGGTGCCACGTCTAGCACGGCACGAGGCTGGTAAATTCCACCCGTAATATATGCGTTGTTGCATGCAGTACACCTACGGTCAAAAAAAAAAAACCTGTATATATATGGCAAGAAACAGTCTGTTCTTCCCTAAAAAAAAAGAAACAGTCTGTTCTTGAATAGCGGATATTGTGCATATATTTGTTGGTCTGTTTCCTTTTCTATTTTCTTTTTTTATATTTTAATTAATTAATAATTACTTGATTTTTGTATGCACTTTAAAAATCAAGGGCTATGATTTGTTTGAGATCTTACCTCCTACGAAGTAACCGGAGTACCTTAGCAAGGCCCTATTTATTTTGATCATCAGGGCTGCGGCTGCGGATGCGGATGCCTGGTCTGTCTTACTATTAGCTGTTTTGTTTCATTGGTTTATTTGATGTTGTCATTTTCCCCTTCTCACTCACTGCCTTGATTTCTAGAGAAGAAAACTACGTGCAAATAAATCAGAGTGGGAGCCAACAATGCTGCATGCTTGTGAACAGAGCCGCCCTCTATTCCAGGACTAGTAGAGGAAAGAAAAAAACAGTTAGGCCTTCTATCGGAGGACGGAGGGAGTATTATCAAGCAACTACTACTCCGATCTCAAAACAATTAAGGTACATATATATATTGTTAATGGCATCTGATCGAAAGTCATGAGTAGTGTGTTTTGTGCCGAGAATAAATTAAAGCCGAATTTCTATAAATAATCCCATGCGTCGTGATGAATATTTTTGTCTTTGCCTAGCTCATATGAGTGTTGCTAGCTCAGGGTAACACATCGGCCGGATCGGTGGCCTTAATCAGTTCAATAGGTCCGTCGCTAGCGCTGCAAATCGATCGAGTTCCACTATCGATACCCCTTTGCTACATGGGACTATGAGCCTACATAAGTACAAGTTCAGAAACTAGAAAAAAGGAATTAAATCAAGGTAATATGTAGAGCATGCAGCAGACAGATACATAGAGCTAGTCTAGGAACAATTGATCGAGTTGAGGATGAACTGCAGTTCATTGCAGAGACCACACTTGACGTACAATTCTAAAGCTAGCTATGGCTGTAAACAAACGAGGATATTACTCCCTCTGAAATATAAGGAATCTAGAGTTCAAAATTTGTTCCAAAATATAATATATTCGGGGTCCGTTCCTCTCTTCTGTCTTTATTAACCGAACACCTCTTTTCTATCAATTTTACAATACGCAGATGACATCATTATCTTTATTGATCATGACACGGAGCAAGCAAAGAATCTAAAACTATTGTTGTGTGCCTTTGAGCAATTATCTGGGCTTAAGATCAATTTCCACAAGAGTGAAATTTTTTGCTATGGTGCAGCTAAAGAGATGGAATCTTATTATACCAATCTCTTTGGTTGTAATGCGGGATCCCTTCCGATATTTAGGGATCCCTATGCACCATAGACAACTCCCGAATTCCGAATGGAGAAAGGTTGAAGAAAGATTTCAACAAAAACTCTCTTGCCGGGAAAGCAAAGTACTTGTCCTATGGGGGAAGACTTATCTTGCTTAACTCTGTATTAAGCAGTTTACTCGTGTTTATGATATCTTTCTTTGAGATTCTTAAGGGGTAGTAAAGAACCTTGATCAATTCGGATCGAGATTTTTTACGTAAGGTTCATCGAAAAACACAAGTATAGACTTGTCAGGTGGAACATCTTATGTCGTCTTAAGGACCAAGGGGGTCTAGATATTCTTGATTTAGAATTACAAAATAAATGCCTACTAGCCAAATGGGTGATTAATGCTCAACACGAGATGGCATGTGGCAATCTCTCGTTAAGAAACAAATACCTAAGATCAAAATCACTTACTCAAGTGGCGGCCAAACCTAATGATTCTCATTTTTGAAGAGGACTCATGCATATCAAAGATGAGGTCTTGGCTAATGGTTCCTTCCTGATCAAAGATGGAACCAGTACAAGGTTCTGGGATGATACATGGGTAGGAGATAAGCCTCTAAAAGTTAGATATCCTGCTTTGTATAATATAGTTCGTGATCCACATGCAACTATATCCAAAGTAATGGCTACAAGCCCCCTTAACATCTCTTTTAGGAGGGTTTTGGTGGATAATAAACTTATAGAATGGCTTAATCCAAAGTAGCAAAGATTTCAAATGTCGAATTGGTGGCGGTTCGAGACTACTTTAAGTGGAATCTAACCAAATTCGGGTTATTTTGTTCGCTCAATGTATCTCCATCTCATTGATGCACAACCACCTTTTCGTCATAGAAAGATTTAGAAGATTAAAGTTCCTCTAAAAATCAAGATCTTCCTCTGGTTCCTACAAAGAGGTGTCACATTAACTAAAGACAACCTCGCTAGAAAAAACTGAAAGGGAGCCAAAAGTGTATATATTACAACGGGAATGAGACCATCCAACACTTGTTCCTAGATTGCCCGTGTGCACAATTGATGTGGAGAATTATCTTCTTTGCTACTAGGTTGGACCAACCAAGATCTATCCGACATATGTTTGATAACTGGCTCATGAATCAACATAAGAGAGTCAGAAGCTTGAACTGGGTTGGGGTGGCTGCATTATGTTGGGCTATCTGGAGATGCCGTAATGACGTTATTTTTGATAGAATGAAAACTAACTCTATTTTGCGAGTTATTTTCAGGGGAGCATATTGGTTATGCTTCTGGGCCCAGCTGCAGCGTGAGGAGCAAGCCAAGGACATCCTCATCATATTGAGCAAGAATTTAGAAATGATTGCTCTAGAGATTTCCAACAGAGGGTGGAAGCAGCTATACCGTTTGCTTTTGTTTCCTAGTCTGGATTTAAGACCTTGGCTCTCTTTATTCGGTTGTGTACCGCACCTTTGTAATAATGGCTGTGTACATCCCTTGGATGTAGAGGCCGGATATTGAATTATCCTTTATCTAAAAAAAAGTACACCATTACTTTCCTCTATAATTCTTGACAGGAAAGAATAACATGTAAAGATTTCTTTTAAACTAGGAAAGCAATAACCGAGCTACTCACTTCCTCCTAATTAATGAGGGGTAATGCGGTATTTTGTCAGGCTCCTTGTTTTGTGAGAAAATCGCTTCGATTCTTTATATTTCAGGACAAAGGGAGTATATTAATTGGAACCATTTTTTAAGACATATACCGAATGGTAAAGACTTCTATAGAGCCGGCCGTATTTTTATCCAAACTCACGGACACAGAAACTCCTCAGCCACACACGCACGCGCCTCCGGTCTCTGGTCTCACCATATCCACCTCTCTCCCGAGATCCCCTGCGAGATCCGTGGCGAGCTTCTCCCCGCGCCCTCCCCCAGCGACCTCCTCCGGCGAGCCTGCGCCGCGTGCCCACCTCCCTAGGCGACTCCTCCCACGAGCCCGCGCCACACGCCCACCTCCCCACGTGGCTCCTCCCTCTCCCCGCCCGTGACCGGTGTCCATGGCGGCGGCGGCCATGGCGAGTTAGGCCACCACCACCACCACCACTAGTTCCTCCTCTTCCTCCTGGATCTGAGCTCCACGTGCCAGCAAGCGCAGCCTGTGCTGAGAAGCTGCACCAGCGCCAGCGCACGGGGTCCCTCCTCACCTCCGCTCCAACAGCACCCGCGCCGAGAGGTCTAAGCTGCTTCCCTCCGCTTCAACTGAACTGATTACCAGTTACTAGTTTGCCTCAAAATGCATTTGGGGTTCATGTCTCCTTCCCTGCTAGTTCTGCTTGACTGGGTTGCTTCAGTTAGTTGCAGCTATGACTGCCGATTTAATGGGATTCAGGGATTACTTTGTGTTCAGGATTCAGGAATGACAGTTGATTGATCAGGATTCAGCTACGATTGCAGATTGAGCTTATTTTTTATTAGCCTAGGAATTACCTGTTCTGCGTAGTATGCTACTGATGCTTCTATATGTGTGGGTAATTAACATATCTGTAGCAGAAAACTTGTCTTCTTAATTGCTTATCCTTTGTGTTTTCCCCTATTTTTTCATTTGTGAATCATGATTGTCATATATGAGGACGGATGGACGGGTAGATAGAGATAGAGGACATTTTGGACATGTGCAATCTTTTGTTCCTTTGTTTACCATGCTGATAGCAGTGCTTCTCTCATTGTTGCAATAAGCACACAGGTAGGATAGGGAGCTCAGTTTCCACCGCGGCATGCAACTAGCAAACATGCTAGTCTAGGATAGGGAGCTCTCAATTTTTTTCTTTGAGTTATAAATTTGTTGTCACTTGCACGAGCGAACCTATTCTGGTTTTGATGTGATGGACTAAGGTAGAGAGAACCAAATGTGTTCAAATTCATTATAGCAAGTTCATAGCAGGTTTTGATGTGATGGAGTAAGGAAATTAATATGCTGATCACATGCCTCAAGGAATTTAAAGGACTAGTACTGCTATTACTTAAGCTACTATTATTATCTGGTAGGAATGAATTGAGAAATTAATATGTCGATCACTCTCTATTTGGTTATTACTTTGGTTGTTGCTTGCAATATGATCACTATATGTTTTGGTCACCAATCCCCAGAATGTTTTGCCTGAACTGAAACTGAAGATTGCTATTATCTTCTATTTTGTGCTCATTTCTTGACTACTACCATCTTCATTTGTTTGCTTAAACCTACAACTGCCATATTGAACTGGAAACTTGATCAATGAGTGAGTCGTCTGGGGTCGTGGGTTGCAAACGAACACAGACGCTATACTTGCTTTCTCAGAATACAAAAATTGCCTATTTAAGAAGACATTGTTGCTAATGAATGGCACTTAAGTTGTCTAAAAATGTAGCTTCTTGCAGTTCACAGCTTTGAACTTGGTCATTCTGCTGCCTGCCTCTACAGTTCACGATCGTCCTGCCGCTGAGGCACCTGGTCGCCGTGGTGATTATCGGAGCGGCCAACTAGTTCGCCTTCAGCCTCCTCACAGTGAGTAGTCCTACTCCACCTGAATGAATGAATGTTTCTTTGATTCGCACGTGCACCTGAATTTTCTTCCTTGGCTTGGAATGGAAGGTATACTTGCCGAGTTGCCGCTGGGCGAGCGGGATCTTGCTTTTGCTTCTACTTTGTCATGAGACTCATTTCCATGATCCAGCAAGGACAGATGCAGTACCATCTACAGCTGCTCCAGGTTAGTCCAACGATTGCCATTTCTGAAATAAATATTGTTGGAGGGTTGTCCTAGTTTGTTGAGGAACAAGGCATTCATCTAGTGAACATGAATGAATATATTTCTATAGCTTTCTGATTACATTACCGGTCCTTGTTTACAATTAGGCAATAATCTTCTATGTATTGGGCAATAATATTATTTAATATAGGCAATAATATCATTTCGTATAGGCAATAATAATCTTCTATGAATTAGGCAAAGTGCTATCTCAATTAGGCAAAACTAGTATCTTAATCAAGTAAAATACTTGTTAGTACTTAGGCAAAATACTCTTGAAAATATATGTTTATCCACACTAATAATTTTAGGACAGACTTGATATGAATCCGAATATTGTGTAATCAGTACCTCAAACTTGACTCTAGTACTAGAATCAAACCCGTGCGTTGCAACGGGAAAATAATAAAACCATGATATTTTGAGTTTAAACATGTTGCACTCTAAAAAATGATTCTTTGAGTGCGGTGTTTGCAATTCTATTTATATAGTCATTCATCAATTCCTTACGATGATGAAAAACGAAAGTACTCCAAAGATCATCCATTGTCATCAAGGAACAAAATATTGACCCAAAACTTTGCTAAGTGGAAGTAAAATTTGAATGAGAAATAGTAGAACAAACCATAAATTTTGGGGCATCACATATTTTGACTATAGATTAGCAAGGTGAACACACTAAGCAGTTCATTATCGTCCATTATAAAGACTCTAACAAGGAAACCCAATATAATCGACTATACATGCCACTTTTTTGGCCCCTCTGTTTCTTTCTTTTCTCTTCTCAAGTTGCTCCTTGCTTCACTTCTCAAGTTGCTCCTTGCTTCTGTTTGGTCAGGGACATTACATTGCTAAGATAAGCTGTCAAAATAAGCATGGCAAAAAATTGTAAGACATTACTGAAGGGATCAAGCCCCAACCCAAATATGCTCAATAGTGTTGCCATAGCAATAAAATATCACAGGGGTCATATTCTTGTGCTCTTAAAAATTAAAATAGAGAACATATTCAGAATGAGTAAAATGTTTGTTGGGAGATAAATCCCATCACCTACTGCAAAAAAGAAGAGATTTCAAATCTGAGCCAATTACTAATCCTTTTGAAATTAAGTGGTAATATATGCTTTGAAATCTAATTTGAAATGCATAAACTAAGCAATAATTTGAACTCTCTGATCCAGCCTTCTTAGCATCTACACAGCCTTTGACTTCCCATTCTCTGTCGACCTGCTCACACTTGGGCAGCTTCTAACCAACACCATTGGATTGCTTGAAATTCCCAGTGCCTGGTTTCTGGCACGTCTGCACCACCAATCAGCATTCCCCCGAGTGCTCATCACCTCTCCAACAACTTCTGGCACCATATACATATTTGATAAGAGTGACCCTTCTCAATCTTACCCTCCTATTCCGCCATCTGATATGGGGGAGAAATAACACCCGGTACTATGGCTATCTGTTTAGCAACATATCCACAATTTATTAGCAAGAAATGCAATGGAAAAGCATTATTTATAAAAAAAATACATAGTTAGATCCACGGAAGCAAAGAACAAACCACAGAGTCACATGTAATCCAACATCGGAAAAACCAAGCACGCGCTTGACTGCTGCTCCTCCGTAGTAAGGAAGCACTTGGCTGCTGGTCCTTCTTGGCTGTCGCTCGGAACCAGTGCCGACACTCACAGTCTCACAGCCGTAGCGCCGTTAGGTTTACTTGGAATGGAAAACTGCCCATTAGAAGAACATGCACAATCATATCCACCATATTCTGTGCACCAATCTGGTGCAACTCCTTGGGCTAATATCCACCTTTGAGCCATTTCTGGTGTTACCTACAGCACCTGCAATCCATTAGAAAATGGTGTCAAATGTGAATATTAGCCTCTCTCAGTTTAGATCAAAATTCGTAGTATGCAGTCATAAATTCTAAATTGAAAATTGATCTCAAATATAGAACTACAAGTTATCTGAAAAAAACTATCAAGAAATCAGTAATTTAAATTTGAGAAAGATTGTATGGGAGAAAGCTTGCTTCTATGATTCCTGCAATCCTGACCTCCTGATAGTCTATCTAGCATGGGCCCGAACCATCAAGTTGTAAAAAAAAGTTGTAAAAGAAATAGTATATAAAATATGTGCTGCTACATCCAAGACTCAATAATCTACATCAATTTGGTATGGAAATTTTTTAGATAAAGATTAGTTATGGAACATGGCTATCATAGAGACTGATTTGTCTGAAATGAAAGGACCCTATATTATGTCATCTTACTTACAGATAATAACAATATGACATCTGCAGAGGGCAAGGGCAATAGATTGGGAAATGTCAGATTCATAGTTATCTGATTATGGCTGCAGTAGATTAGGAAATGTCAGATTCATGTTGGACAACATTCTTCGAGCCTTGCTTTTATTCACTCCAGAATATGTCATAGCAAGCTAAAATCAAGTCAGAGTAAATCAAGAGGTTGACTGCAATTTTTAGAGCCTAGCTGTGATACTTTAGGGCAGTAGATTATGACTGTTGAATGCTTTTTATTTTTTGATAATATATTACATATGTTCCCAAGTATGAACTACTGTTAGCCATTGAGACCTGCTGCTGAAGAGCAGAGGTACTGAAAGTCATACACAGCCAACTGAATAATATCTAAATAACAAAAATTGTTGATTACTAACACAGCAAACTGTTAAACGTCAAGAAAGAAAAACAAGGAAAATAAATAAACCAACCACTCAGTGTAGTCTCTGCAGTGACGATAAATCCAATGAGTTAGCAATGAGGGTTGTTTTAAAGATAGAAAACTCTGAATTCATAATCAGCTCACAGGTCAAAATGAGATAAATTCATTGCTGCCAGGCTCTTGAGCAGCAGATTGATTATTACATATATTTTTTTATTATTTCAGATATGATTCTGCATGAGAACCCTATGGTCAAAGAACAAACCTTTCTCTCTGTACTTCTCATACAAGACATTTAGCTCTTTGTTACTTCTTTCATTTCACTTGCATGTTCGTTGCCATTCTTGAAAAAAAAAATTGCTATTAATGACCTCAGCTGAAATATCTTGTGCAGGACAGATAGCTATTACTGCTAATCTAAAAAGTCACTAACTCGCACAAAATGCCAAAGAATAGAAGCTCTTGAACAGGCTGCAATATCACACAGTTTGATTTTTCAGTAGAAATAAATTGGCAAGTAAAAAAAAACTTGCAATGATCAGGGTGCAGATTAATAAACAACATTAGCTTGCAACTGACATAGAAGCAACCATACTTTCTTGTACATTGTTTTGAAGTACTGAAGATTGTCTGCAGATTCTCCCACCAGTGCCTAAGATGGAAAGGAACATTAAGAAAAGTATTGCTTGAATATGAAATGTAGAACTGGAGTGCTATAAAGGAGGTGTGCACATCATCATCAGTGATGCCCGTCTCGTCATATAAAGATCTTTTCTCTGCATCTCCAAGAATTGATATAACCTTATGCAGCAGCTGAAACTTCTCTTTAGATTCCTGGCACTGGCAGCATATAACACATTATATTTGAGATACATTTGCACTAAATGACTATAGAAAAACAATCTGACTGGAGGTCTAGAGCCAATTTGTGATATATACCTTCTTCATTTCTTGTTGTGAAGTAGTCTTCTCAACTCCCAGGATCTTCAAATGATGAAAGAAATATAAACAAGGCATTATTAAAATCCTAAATTGTGATCTGCAAAGAGGACCTCATCAATTCCATCAGTTCAATAGTCAGTGAATGCTTGCATACCCCTAATTTTATAGCAATCGATACATGAATTTTTTGAAATCCACAAAACAAAGGCACATCCAGAAAGACAAAGGAACACTAAATCGAGATGTCGGAACATTGTAACAGATCGACCCCAGCACAACATCTGCAGAAAGATATACGTACTCTTCTGCAGGGTAGCAGCGCTGCCGGCCATGGGACGCACGCCCCCAGCCACGGGCCGGCCATGGCCAGCAGAAGCAGCAGCATTACAGGAGAAGCGATAAGAGCAACCTAGCGGGGGATGGGCAGGCACGCACACCTTTGCGGCGGCCGCGACGGCTGGCACCAGCAGCACACCGGTCCTGTGGCGGCTGACCCGCCGCAGCACGCGTGCGGCACTCGGGGCCGCTCGCCTCCCCGGCTGCACGAGTCCCCGCCGGCGCGAGTCCTTGGCATCGCGGGTCGCCGCCGTCGCGAGTCCCGGCCGGCGCGCGGCAGCCCCGGGGCGCGCCCCCCCGCGGCGCTCGGCGCTCGTCCCCGCCAACGCGAGGAGAGGAGCATTACTGCTTCATGGTGCGGGAGAGGGACGGAGTTTTTTTTTTTTTTTTTTTTACCTCGAGAGAGACGGAGTTGAGGAGAGGGGAGCGTGGCCTCGGGAGAGAGCGCCGGCGTCGGGAAGAGCGCGAGTCGCCGCTCGCCACCCGCCCTAGCTGTTCGATGCTCGACGGGATGTGGCCGCCCCTCGACGGGATGAACGGGCCCTAGGGTTTGGTGCGCGGCGGCCGGCCACGGTCCGGCGACGGCGCGCGCCGGCTGAGGCGAGCGAGGGCGCGAGGGCCGGATCGGGGATGCGGCGCCGGCGGTGGAGGGCGCAGCTGCGCAGGCGGCAGCGATGGAGTCTGGTCGGAGCAGGGCGGGAGAGCGGTTTCTGTTTTTCTTCCTTTTTGCGAGAGGCGGGTGCTTGCGCTGGGAGTGAGGCGGGGTGAAACCGGGCAGTCTTTCACGCGGAGGCGAGGTGAATCGAGGCCAGGTGAACGATTCCTTTTGCTGTGTATTAGGAGTAGAGATATATATTAAATGACATTTTTGCTATTTGCCATGATCATGTTATGGATGGTCCTCCTTTTTCTTTTTTTTTCCTACTGTTATGATGATCCTTTCTGTTCAACCATTGAACTAGTCTGCCTGTGGTTTGCAAATGAATACAGACAGTATACTTACTTTTTTAAATATAAAAATTGCCTAATTAGGAAGACACTGTTGCCTAATGCATGACACTTAAATTGCCTAGGTTAATTACTAGCAGCAACATACTCAACACCAATAGAAGCTCTAAGAACATAAGCATCCATTTTTTATCTCCTACCAATTTTTGACACATGTTATCTTTTTTTTATAACATGCAGGGACGCAGTCCATGTACAGAGAAGCAAGCTGCGGGCCAGTATAGAGAAGATGTGCAATGTATCTAGGACTAGATGTATATTGCTGTGTTTTTAAAAGTTGAAGATAAAAATGTATTCTTTTCTGAAATGCGCTCTTTTTTCTGAAAACATTATCTTTTTGTGAACGTATATATGCAGACCCTAAAAACATACGTCTGAGCCTTAATTGCCTTTTTTTTCCTAATGTATAGATGTCCAAATATGTGGTCAGTTTCTGGTTCCGGCTGCATCCCCACAAAAAACAACGCTAACTAGTACCTTTGCCAAAAAAGGAATAGAATAATCGTACTTTTGCCCAAACAGGAAAGGCCGTGCCGTAAGCCAAATTACGGCCGGCCGTAATTTAGCCACTTCCGTCCACAACGTATTATTATTGCTGCAGGCAAACCGCTATACATGCTTAACTAGAATTTAGTGATGAAAAACAAAGTTAATCAAAAAATTGTTACCTTGCTAAGTCAGTGCCAGTGAACACCATGCCTCGAATGGGATGTTCCTTCCTTTTTTTTTTTCGAAAACGTGCATTCGCACGTGTTGCTTTAAGGGAAATTAGAGTTTGTTTACACGGCTTATTGTGATCATTGGCGATATGGCGTTGATCATGTTGTGATTAGGACGAACAAACGATGAAGAAACAACAATCAAACCCAAGGGGGACACAAAATTTAACGTGGAAAACTCCTCCAATGCGAAGGGGAAAAACCATGGGCGCCGGCCAGCAAACACTCCTCACTATAATCAAGAGTAGCAGTTACAACGCCGTGCGGCGGCTTACAAGATGATAACCCCAGTGAAACCCTAACAAGGGTATATGTACCGCTTTGCTCCGGCCCAAGCCTCCGGCGACGGGCCTTCGCTTCGCTCCGTCAGAAGTTGGCCTTTATCTTGGGGAATGAATTTAGAACATACTCAACAGATCACCGCAAGCAAACACACTGAAACATGAATCACCGGCTCAAACGGTGGAGCAAATACTGATGTACTAGCTAAAAAACATGAATCACCGGCTCAAACGCCGAGGTCGCGGTAGTTTCCGGCGGATGCTTTGCCGCCGGGTGGTTCCGGTGGTTGCTTTGCCACCGAAGTTATTGTCTTTCCGGCGGATGCTTTGCTTTGCCGACGTTGGCTTCGACGGATGCTTCGCCGTCGAGAGTTCTTATCAGCTATGGCTCCGAACACCGCCGGCTACCCGGGGTTGGGATAAATATTTTGTATTAGGTTCAGCTATTGGGGTTGTTAGGGAGGGTCCCCCATCCCCTCATGTTTCTTGCTTCGTCTTTTGTGTTAAGAATCTCGTTGGTAATTCATGGATTACCTACGAATCCTTATTGTGTACTGCGGCCTTTCTTTGGCCTTTCTGCTTAATGAAAAACGGGTGAAGTCCCGATCTCGAAAAAAAAAGTTGCATGTTACTTTTTGATATGTGAGTTTGGATAAATTCAAACCCAGATGGGCCTAAACCTACCCAATACCTAAGCTTGGCCCACCCTACCTACCCATCCCCCTTCTCCCGTGTTGTCTCATGGACTGAACAACATTGAATTGGCCCAGGCCGGCAGGCTCCACCCATCTGCATGCTGACGTTTCTCCACGAGGACGTGGGCCTTACATGCCAAGCCCACCAAAGCATCCATGGCGCCGCCGCCATCCTAGGCGACGTCGCTGCCCGTGTGGCTATCGTAGGACCCTCTAGTCGATCGATCAGAGAAAAGCCTTCTCCTATCGTAGGGACGGAGGGGGAGTGTTATCCAGCAACTACTATACGTTCTCCGATCTCAAAACAAAGGGCTTGTTCAGTTACCTCCGAGGAATGGACACATGGAACGAATGATTCTCAGCCGAAACAAGTCTAATTTGTATAACATTGATCAACGAGAATAATTTCTGGCCTCATTCCACACACTAAACGAACAGGCCCTTAAGGTACATGTATATTGTTAACGGCATCCGATCGAAAGTCATGAGTGCCATGTTTTGTGCCGAGAATAAATTAAAGCCGAATTTCTATAAATATAACATTATCCCATGTGTTGTGATGAATATTTTTGTCTTTGCCTAGCTCATATAAGTGTTGCTAGCTCAGGGTCACACATCGGCCGGATGGGAGGCCTTAATCAGTTCCAACCACCATTGTCAATAGGTCCGTCGCTAGCGCAGCAAACTGATCGAGTTCCACTATCGATACCCCTTTGATACATGGGACTATGAGCCTACACAAGTGCAAGTTCAGAAATTAGAAAAAGGAATTAAATCAAGGTAATATATATAGTATATATATAGAGCATGGAGGAGACGACGGAGGATATATATAGCTAGTCTAGTGTAAGAACAATTGATCGAGTTGAGGATGAACTGCAGTTCATAGAACATCAGGCGCCCTTCGGGCGCCCTACAATGTCTTGAAGAACAAAAGCTACTTGAAGAACAAAAGCTAAGTCTTTACTCCACAGAATTGACTTTATAATTATATATGATAAAGCTACTATGATATAAAGTACATACCTATTACATTGCCATTGTCGCTACAATATCAATACCCAAGATCAAGCATATCAAGCATATCAACACAGTACCAAAAAAATCGAAGGGACACAACCACAAAAGTAACTAACTATATTGTTCAATTAGAGAAATTTATCATAACATTTTTGAACCAGCTTCGACATTTTGGTTTAGGGCTACTAACTATATTGTTCAAATTAGAGAAAGTTATCATAACATTTTTGAACCAGCTTCAACATTTTGGTTTAGGGCTACTAAAGCTAAGCCTTTCAACATCATCTTGAACTTCTGCCCGTGAGGATAGTCTGTGCAAAACAGGATATATCCATGAGGCTTTGCATGTCTATGGCCACTGAGCTATTGCTTGAGAGCCATCTCCAGTGTCCCTGTAGGCTATAGCCACCTATGCAAAGCCATTATCGGCCAGCACTTTTGACAACCTATATATTCAGTAAGGTATCAACAATCAACATAGTAGGGTAAATGGGTAATTAAAGAGATAATAGATGGTGTGAACAACAGTAAATTCAGTCAATGCTGCAGGTTATATGTTTTGCACCACAAGAGATACTTTTAGCAACCTATATATTCAATAAGGTACTGACCAAACAACACCTCCATGTAAAATACTATTTGCTACCCGTAAGCAATGTGTAGCCACAAAACTTTCAAGCCATAAAACTTTCAAGCCACAGTTTTGTCCTGCATTCTTAACCAAATTGGCATTCAATACAGTCATGTTCACAAAGCATATCTTAGATATGGCAATAGGCAAACAAGAAATGAAGAACCAAGGAAATGCTCTAGTTCAACTCCAGGGGACTTTTGAGTTTACCTGAAGAACATGACACTGTGGCATGAGAAAGAGCCATATCATCAGAGATGAGGTTCACCAAAGAGATCCTGTCAAGGTAGAGTACACTTCTTTGAATTGTACTAAATCTCACATCACCATAAGATTTTAGTTAGTTCAGAAGTCAAAGCTCAATTAGCAATGTACTGAATGGCTGCATTTACATTCTTCTTATCTTTGTGTTGCTGCTTCCACTCCTCTTGCTTTCGTACAATTATTTTCTCATCCAAATATGTTATGTTGGGGAAAAATAAACGTATGATTTTGCTAGCAATTTCTTATGCTACCTGTTCTCTAGAGTTATTTTTAAGCAAAGATTCCATTCTAAATGCCACAACGTGGCCATGAAACTGACACCCTATATGTGAATTTTTTCTCACATTGCTCAGTAAAGGTACTTGGGTCAACCTATTATTCTCTCCATACCCATACACCAATAGTCTGTTATTGCCTTTAACGCAGCAACCAATCAGCTTGACAAGGTTTGGGTGCCTACCATTGGACATGACATTAATATCTGTTAAGAATTTTCTAATTCCTTATTTTGACCCAGGTGCGAGCTTTTTAATTGCAATTTTAGTGCCATTTTTCAGGTCTCCCCAAATCATGTGCTCACAGAATAGATAAGGAGACGAACCTGTGACAAGAGGACCATTCTGATCTTGCCTCGAACTGGAGGCGCCCGCCAAGCAGCCAAGCGAACTTCCCATGTTCCAAATCCTGCTGCCTCCTCCAGAAGTATATACAAAGCCAGAGGAGATTCGCTGGTGGTCTCGATTCCATCGCGTCCACCACGGCACCATCATGAACATCCTGATGGGCAGGGTCGTGGGAGAGCACTTGTCGTCTTCGTCGTGCTAGATCCGGAGGAGGCGTCGTCTGGATCTAGAGGAAGGCGAATTGACGATTCATGTCACGAACGGGGAGCCCGGCTGCCTGCTCATGGGCTCGTGGCCAGTGAGCGTGTATGTGGCGGAGGCCGGCGAGCACCGCACCTATGTGCGCACCACCACAGATCTCGTGCCTGCTTATGGATTCAAGGTTCGACTGGCCCTCTGACGACTCGGGCATGCATGTCTAGCCTGCACTTGTCGTATCTGTAAGAGAAAAGAGAAGATGAGATACGGATCTGAGAGAGAGAGGAGAAGAATGGCCATAGGTGTACCTGCTTGGCTGCTTCACGTCGGTGACGCACCACACATCTCGACGAGGCTGTTGCACGCCCGTGTCACCGTACGTGGACTGGTGTGGTAAGCTTATAGCTGTCGCCACCATAGCTCTAGCAGAGCATGCGTGCGCCACAGGAGGCCCGTGTCAGGCAAAGCCGGAGGAGCCCTGCCGGAGTGGATCCTGCCAGATCCGCTCGAGCGATGGGGGGATCTTGTGCGGCTCCCCGCGCTCCAGCGACGTCGGCGAGCAGCTAGGCGCGCATGGCGAGCACAACGGTGGTGCGGCGGCGGGAGAGACGAGGGAGAGATGAGACCGGGCACTGCGCTAGCCGCATTTTTCTTCTTATTAAGGCGGCGAGCCTCGGCGAGCAGCCGGCCGGGCCACGTCACCCCTATGAACAGTGCCGTATACGTGAACAGTACCCCGTACATATGAACAGTTCCTATACGTATGAACAGTTACCATATGTGTGAACAGTGGCCGTATATATGAGCAGGTTTTTTTTTGCGCCCACCTGTCTACGCGCGCAACTTACTTTTCTTCTTATTAAGGCGGCGAGCCTCGCGCGAGCAGCCGGCCGGGCCACGTCACCCTATGAACAGTGCCGTATACGCGAACAGTATTCGTACATATGAACAGTTCCTATACGTATGAACATTTACCGTATGTGTGAACAGTGACCGTATATATGAGCAGTTTTTTTTTTTTTGTCCCACCTGTCTACACGCGCAATGGCGCGCGCAACTTACTAGTGGAAGAGAGAGAGGGGAGAGAAACTGAGAAGAGACGAGGACGGAGCGCTGCGGTAGGGTTGGGTTGCGGGCGGGCGTCTCTCTGCAAAACTGCCAGAGAGGGGTGTTCTGTAAAATGGCAAAGTCTATCGATTTTGTTCCTTCTTCGTGTTACATAAAGGGGTCGAATGGACGGCCTCCAGTTTTCCTAGAACTTAAAGAGCCTTTTTGCAAAACAGGCAAAGCCACGTGTCGAATCATGGATGAGCCACCGATGCTCAGAATGCTGTGGTGCGAGGAAACCCGAGTGACTTTTAACAACTGCCGATTGCACAGACCAAACTTGACTTACAATTCTAAAGCTATCTATGTCCGTAATATATATGGCTCGCTGTAAACATATCATATCACTACCAGAAAATTGTACTTTGCCGAGTGCCTGAGGCTTTGCTGAGTGTAAAAATTCGGGGCACTCGGCAAAGGTGGGCACTCGGCAAAGTAAGGCACTCGGCAAAGACACTCGGCAAAGCCCAAAGACTCAAATTTTTATTTTTATTTTTTTTTAAAAAAATTCTTTGCCGAGTGCCAGCCCTAGAGCACTCGGCAAATTTTTTATTATTTTTGAATAATTTCTTTGCCTAGTGCCGGCCCCGGGCACTCGGCAAATATATTTTTTTTATTTTTTCAGAATTAAATTTTGCCGAGTGCCTCCCATGGCACTCGGCAAAATATTTTTTTTTTTATTTTTGGCCCAAATTTTTTTGTGGTGACTTGCTACAATATTTAAAATGATATTTTAAAATTTGAGACAATTTTGAATTTTATTGATATATTTCAATAATTTATTTCTTTTCATTGATTTTTTTGAATATTTCAAATTTGAACTGGCAGTACATGGAATAATGGAATTTGGTGATTCAAAAATGATATTCATGATATTTAGAGTATGTTGAGGCCATATCCGTAAAACTCATGATATTTCGAGCATCTCATTGATGTAACATGTCGAGGTACTTGGCGGAAAAAGTGTTTTTAAATTATATAAAATCCAAACAAAGTCCGAAAATCACGAAACTTGTCGAGGCCTCGTGTTATTGCATATGGAGGCTGTGGTAAAAAATTGAGAATGTTTCAAGCAAGTTGTGATGTTGGATGCCAAAAATCAAGACATCTCTTTCCGAGTTTCATGAAACAACAAGAGAGATATATAAGATTTGTAGATCTCGAGTTTTGATTTTTTTTTTCAAACGGCCTCGGATGGAAAAACACCCAAAAATATACTTTCTAGATCTCTAAAAGTTATGCAACTTTGTATTTGAATTTTTTTTCATTTGAGTTCATCTTCTCATGCTTTTGAATTTTGAAAGATTTAAAACAATAAATAAATAAATAAATAAAGGTTTGCCGAGTGCCTTTAATGGGCCACTCGGCAAAGCCACGACCCATGAGGCCCAACAGGCCCATGAGACCACCGTATATAACCAGGAACCTAGGGTTCCTCAAAAGCCTCTCACTCTCTCTCTCCCTCCCTCCCTTCCCTGGCCGCTGCCGCTCTCACTCTCCCTCTCTCCCTACCCGACCCCGCTCCTCCCGGCGGGGGGCCGGCCTCCCAAGCGTGGCCCAGCGGCGCGGGCTGACGAGGTTCGGCGAGGGCGGCGGCACGACGAGGTCCGGCGGCACGGCCCAGCGGCCTACGCGACGCAGCCCCGCCTACCCGGGCGCGGCGGTGCGGCCGGGCCCGACGGCGCGGCGCGGGTCCCGCCCGCCCCGCCCCGCCCTCTCGGCGCGGCGGTGCAACGAGGTCCGCGGCGCCCTCCCCGGGCGCGGGGCGATGCGCGGTGGCCCGTGCGCGACGCGTAGATGGGGCGCGCGGCCTCCCCATCTCCTCCCCAACCCCGATGGCTGCGCGACGAGGGACGGTGGCGTGACGAGCTGTAGCGCGGCCGGCGGCAACAGCGGCCTCCCCAGCCCTGGCGACGGCGGTGCAACGAGCCGTAGCGCGGCCGGCAGCGAGGACGGCCTTCCCCGGCGCGGCGGCGTTGACGGGCTCGCTGGGCCCTCAGATGGGCTTGGCGGGCTTGGGCGGTTTCTGCCTTTTTTTTATTTTTTCCAAAAACATTTGGCAAAGCTTTGCCGAGTGTCCCGATAAAAAGCACTCGGCAAAGTTTCTTTGCCGAGAAATATGTTGCCGAGTGCACTTTGCCGAGTGCTACACTCGGCACAGAGTTTGCCGAGTGCAAACTGCTCTTTCTCGAGTGTAATTACACTTGGCAAAGTGCCTGTGTCCAGCAGTGTATATATATATATATAAACGAGGATATTATATATAGTAATAGTAATTGGAACCATTTTTAAGTCAAAAAAGTGTTACCTTGCTAAGTCAGTGCCAGTGAACACCATGCCTTGAATGGGATACTCATTAAGTTCAACAACTTTCTCAACCCTATATAAAACGTGGAGACAACCATTAGATCGATATATCAAGGCCACACAAGCAGTAGCAACTACCCAGAAGAAGTCCAATGATTTGCTTCATTGTTATTTTCTTTCTTTTGAACTTTTAGTTGGCATGGTTGTTCATTTTTTTTTTTTGAATTTGACCAGCGTTAGGCCTCTTGGGGATTTGCACTGAGTAATATACAGTTCGATAAGAAAATTTTAATACATGGATGTACATCTTACAGAGTCATGGATGGTGGTACGTAGCACATGAGGTACGAAAAAACTGTTGTGAGCCGTGAAAGAACTGTTGTGAGCTATGTGCTGTGAAAAAGTTATAAGCTGATTGTCTAAAATTAGTATAAAATTGACCCCTTTCTCTATCTCCTTTCAAACAGCTGTGAAACAATTCTCTATTTTCATTCACCAACTTCAAAAAGCAGAAAGCCAAAACAGTCTAAGGTTCTTCCAAAACTGCTTTGACATCCAACCAAACACGACCTCAAGATTTTCGAGCTTGGACTAACATAGTGAGCTCCAGCTCAAGCTTGAGCCGGAGCTAGAGAAGCTAGATAGCTTCTAGAAGCTTATTCTATTTTAGCATCTACAAATAGAACTGATATGAATATATATGTCTTCATATTCAAGTTCTAGTGCATTTTGGAGGCTGTTAGAGCATCTCCAAGGGCTTTGAAAATAGACTTTGCATTGCCCAATTTGCAAAAAAGACTAGAAAACACCCCTCCAATGGTTTTGCAAATGAGGTTTGCAATTTGGTAAACTTTGCAAATAGAGGTTGAGCCTTTGCATATATGCAAACCTCCTCCGCCTTTGCATCTTGGCCTCGCGATGATTTCGTCGGTCCACGTAGGACGTCCGCGCGCGGACTCTCCTCCTCGCGGCGCGCGAAAGCCCTCCCTCCGCGCGCGACCCCTCCCTCTGGCGCCAGAAACTCTCGCGCGAAGACTCTCCCTCCGCCGCCATTCTTACCAGCTGAATTGGATCAAGATATTCGTCTACGAAGATGAAACCTTTGCGATGCGCCGTGCAACGAGGCTGTTCTCTGGTAACCTGGATGCCATCTGTGCCGTCCCTGTCTCTTCACGTCCTTCCCTTCACGTTCTTCTCTTGGAGACCCGACGGAGCCGGTGGCAGCGCGTCCACGAACGACGAAGCGTCCACGAATCGACGGCGGCGCTCCGACGGAGCCTCGCACATGACGCACGAACAACGACGCACGCGAACGATGACGCACGCTTCAACGAAGGACGACGCACGCGGCCTAGGTGACCGGCGGTTTGACCTGGGCGACGGCCACGTCCAGAACGACGACGGACGGTTTGACGTGAGCGAGCGGGCGACCTGGCGGCGACAGAAGGCGCGAAGACCGGCGATGGAAGGCGCGAAGACCGAAATATTTTTGGCAGAGGCCGAAGGAATGGCGCGCGAGGAAAAAATTTCGGGAAAAAAATTGTGCGGACTTGATCAAAATGCAAAACGGTTGGAAATCACACCTTTGGGAACTTTGCAAATTTATTTGGGACTTTCCAAATACCCTCAAATGCAAAACTGAAAATGCAAAGCCCTTGGAGATGCTCTTAGTTAGGGGTATTTGGATCCGAGGCCTAAAAAGTCTATCTTGTGGTAATAGGCTAACAAAAACTAAAGGGCTCCAAACATAGCCTCTGTATTATTAGGCTATGATTAGCCCATGCTTAGTTCTTCTATATACCATCCAAAATATAGGGTAATTGTTAGCGATCCATTATTTACCTGTACGTGCTGGTATTCCAGAAATAAATGAGCCCACCACTTGTCACCGTAGCCACTATTGGAAGCGTCGGGTGGCAAGCAACGTCGAAAACCGACTGCCCCATAATGCCAAGTTGGTGAACAACTTGTTGTGTGTAGAAATCCCGTATCTGGCTCAATACATATTGAAAATTGAGGAGCATTAGTTAGCCACTAAAAATGTTGAATTTAAGTACATATATTTACCCAATATATAGGGTGAATTTGTTAGCATATTATGTACCCAATATTTTTTTTGCGAAAATGTATTTATACATTAGTATTAGTATTCGAAAGGTTGTACTCCTTTTATTTCAGTTTCACACCTCTTCGTATCACCATGTAACCTCTATATACCCTCAAACGATTAATGGAAAGTGAGTTAAGTTATTCCTCCAAATAGTATTAATTAATTTAATTATACTGTATTATATAGGGATCATAATAGATGCTTGACCTGCGTACCATTGCACTTGCACGGCTCTTGTCTACCGGGCTAATAACAGAAGTAAGCAAGAAGTGCCGATCACTAGTGTCGGTGTAGAAAGAACAAGCACCAGTCGACTTCTCCTGCAATGTGGTGATTGGATGTCAGATGCGAGTATCCCACACCTGCAAAGAGATGATTAATTCATGTTGTCATTGTCAGGAACCATGCACCTGATGCACGTGCGTACACAAAGATGCTTGAAAATACAGTATGCTATAGATGCCACTTTCTTCATTCACTGCTAATTACTTGATTATATCAAATAAATTAATAGAAAAAAACGAAATAGCGTACTGGACGAAGCAAGAAATCTTAAACTCCTATAAAGCTAATGCCCACTAGCCTATTTCTCTAACTCATCCTTGTGCCACGTCATCCGCTTACATCATCTCCCACTAAACCTTATTCATTCATCTTCCACTAAACCTCATTCATCCATTGCTAATTGGAGTTCCATCTATTAACCAGTGCGGCACTGTTCAGAAATATCAATGAATGCACCTTTTCACTTGCATGGCACATGTCAGCCTCCCACTACCATGATCGATCTCATCGCTTCCCCTTCAGCCATTCACCGTCATTATTCATACTTCTCTTGCATCCCCTATCTTCTGCAGTATTTAGAGGGCTGTATCCCACAGATTGAAGGCACCCGGTGATGAGCTGCCAGATCGTTTGGCATCCACCCCTTCTGGCCCCCCACGCGGCTCCATCTCTTGCTCCTGCAACAACAGCCAGCTCTCAACTCTGCTGGATCAACATGGTTCCATCTCCTCGAGAAGCAGTGAGCTGCGTGAGCGCTCGACCTATCCAACCAGACCAGCCCCCACGCAGCTCCCTCTCCTGCTGCAGGCAGCGTGCTGCAATAGGGTATGAAGCAAATCCTACGGCCTCACACGACGCACAGCCGCTTCCTGCTACATCTCCACCTCAACTACGTCAACACACTGGCTCAAAAAAAAAAAAAAAAAAAACCTACGTCAACACACCAAGCGACAGGCCAGGATCGTTCATGTGCTGCCTCATACTACTATTCTATATATTGTTCTTTATTTGGTATAAGATATAATTATTTCTCTAATTGGATTTACATGTGCTGTTATTTCCTATATTGTTTTATGATCACTCACACCCCGCCCATATGAAATTCATGTGTTTACCAATTTTGTGTTTTCTACGTGCATCCTATCATATTTCTTTGTGTTTTTCTTTTTCATTTCTACACTCAAATGATTCTTAGCTGCAAACTCCTCCCGTTCCATGTAAAATTCTATCTATAGTATCTTTGTTTATTCCCGCAGCAACGCGCGGGGAATCCACCTAGTTAAAGGAAAACAGACGACAAACCTTTACGTCTCCGTCCATGGAAATACTGGCAAAAGTGGTGTCGTCCCTTGGGTTAAAGGTGAGATGGGAAACCCCGACACTGTTCTGATCGAACTCCCGAATGCATCTCCAGCCGTGGCTCCGCCGGTACCAGAGCTTGATGGAGGTGAGGGTAACCGAAGACGAGGTGAGCATGAAGGAGCCCGTTGGTTGAACAGCCAACGAGGAGACAGGATGCCCACCGTGAGCTTTGAATTCCACCACCATGGCCTTGGTAGCGTAGTCGTAGACATGGACCAATCCGTGGCAATCCCCTGCTGCCAACCACTGCTCTCGAGCGATAAATTTGGCCGACCTAATAACAGGGTAACATGTACCATCTGCTACTTTGATCACCATCTCCATTTTCTGCCGGCAAGACAAATTAAATAAGCAAAGCATACGAATGACAATCATGCATCTTATCGACTAAGTATCTATGTATAATGTATAATATTTTACAGTGTCATCATCGTAGCCTCGCATAGAATATATAGAGATGGAAAGATACTCAGATGAGATGTACCTGTGTCTCGTAGTTCCAAATGGAAACATACCCTTGGTCATGACCCACCAAGATCCTGTACGTGATAAACAGAAAATAAGTCACTCAGAACTAAGAAGCACGGCACGTTGCCGAATGGTGTGCTCATGTAACACTATAAAACTTGAATCCAGTAGGGCCCGTTCGCGCAGCGCTTTGACGGCACCTTGCCGACATTGCGTCGCCACTTGTATCGTTTTTAAAATCCTCTTAATGAAAGCGAAAAAAGAAGAAGTAAGAAGCACGGCCACATGAATGACTAATATATAGCACATGCCACTTAGTAGTTAAATACTCCCTCTATTCTAAATTGTACATAAGTTTTGCTACACATTTTAATCTATGCTATGTCTAGACATGTAGTACCTAGAAAAACCAAAATGTAAGTGCTCCCTACATCCTAAAATATAAGGGATCCAAATGATTTTCATTCAAAATAACGAGCATAATAATATACTACTTTGTAGTGGTGGGTGCGTGTGTGGGGTTTGGGTCTATGTATGACTCTTTTTCTTCTATTAATACAATGATACACAACTCTCCTGCGTGTTTGAGAAAAAAAATAATAGACTACTTTGCCCCTCACTGATGAGGATACGGAGAGTAGTTAAGTTGTTACTTTCCTTATTAGGTACCAATTGGCTTTTAGAAGACACCATATTTAAAAGGAATATCCGTAGTTCAAAGAAAAGACAGGAGAGAGTTGGGGACCTAGAGTTCCTTATATTTTGGTACAAATTTTGAACCATGGATATCTTATATTATAGGATAGAGGGAGTAAAAGAAAAGAGTGATGCGAGTATATCTACTCACCATGTCTCTGTGGGGTGCACATCCATGTCATTGGCGTTCCCAAACTCTGAAGTTGTTATGAACTGATGATGACCAATGATAGTAGATTTAGAAGAGTCCAAATCTAAATGTTTTTGGAACAAATATATACTAGAAGCATATCACACGTGTTGCTGTAGGAATTGCAGATCAGTGGATTGCGTGATATGATAACACAGACAATGTATCTTGCTGACATGGACAATATAGTTGCCTGTGCTAGTGGATTTTAATTATATGTGATAGTACATTGCCTAGTTATTCAACTTGCATGTTGAGAGAAATAACTAGTGAAGGGTTCTGCTGAGTGGATGTTAATTGTATGTGATAGTATATTGTCTTGTTGGATAACTTGCATGTTGAGAGAAATAGCTTGTGGAGTATTGCTTTATAATAGTATAAAAGATAAGATACCTATAGATATAGCACATATACATTAATGTGTATGGTTTCCTATAATATGCAGGACAGTTGACATGGTTCCTAGGATATGCATTTGAAATTCTAAATAGAGACACAAAATGATTTTTACAGACAGCTCTCATTTCTAACAGAGGTGGATGGCAGAAGAAATTGTCTTTACCTATGGCAGCCGACCCTATAAATATTATTTATGTGCTTTGTAACAAAAGAAAAATCTATTAATATTGTATTTTAATCCATCAATATAGTACGGGTTTAATATATAGGACACTGTTGCTATATTATTACCAACTATTCTCGCAAATGTCGTGTGATCACTATATAATGTTTTAATAAGGATCACTATATTATAAAGTTTATAGCTTTTAGATTGTATAGAAAGGATAAAATATATCGTTCCTGTCCTCATTTATCATGAACATTTGACATTTTTCCTCTTCCTTGCGACACACGAAATGTGACCAATGTTTTCATTCGCCGGCAAAGGCATTTAATTGGCGATCTACTTTAAGGAATAGCAAATGGCCGACTATAGGAACAGCTAACAGCTAAATTGTACCGTTGTACAAATATTGAAGTTTGTGAGAACATTTTGAGTAGTGAACTTTGTTGGTATTCTTTCAAAAAAAAAAACTTTGTTGGTATTTTTCCATTATTATCTAAAAATATATACAGCCGAAACGAGATCTAGAAGCTTGACCATAACTCATCACCTTACACAACATACCTTGTGGTGGTTGGAGATCAATGCTGCTGGGTGGTCATAGGCAGCAGCCGTCAACTTCTCCCGGTGTACCAGGGCCCCCAACTTCTGCATTCTCTTGAGAACGTCGTCGCTCTGGATGTTGAGCATTCTACAGACGTATAGCCTCAACGAGTCGACGCGTTCCTTGGACCCTACGGTGCTGACCATCTTCCCCTCGACGGTCTTGAGGAGCGTCTTCCAGTTCCGCCAGCTGAAGTAGGACCTCAGCTTCTCGAGGCAGTCCACCGACTCGATGGCGACCATGATCACGTCCACGATCCTCAGGATGTACCTGTTAACGTGCGGCATGCTGTCGACGAACGACTTGAGTATCTCGAGCCGCTCCTTGGAGCCCATGACGGCCATCACCACGTCAAACGTGCTTGTCTGCCCCGTCGGCAGCTTGCGATGCTTCTTTTCCATGGCTACTCGCACGGCCAAGCTGGTTCGTGGCTCTATCATTTGGAAGACAGGGCCCTGCAGAGGCTTGTGCTCCCATAAAACTGGAAACGGATGATGGTCCACGGGTGTGATCCACACACCAGTGTAATGGTCTGTCCTGTTGGTCAGGGTCGCTGGGCATTTCGTGCGCTTGTTTGGCTCGAAGGGGAAGCGGAGCGCAATCGGGTGGACGTCCACCGGCAGCTTGCTCGCCTCATCATCAGAGGGCATTGTCAGCGGCCATGCATGCATATGTTGCATTGTTAATTGATGAGGTGACAATTACTCCTCAATACCATTGCCATCTTCTTGCATTGATGTATATACAGGTCTCCAACTTTGACAAAAAATATTTAAAAATTAAATAGGCTGGCAACACAAACCTGATTTATTAGATTATAGTTATGAAAGTACTTTTCATAGTATATCAAGTTAAAGATATTGATACTAATTAAAAGTTGAAAGTGTTTGACTTTTTTTTTTTTTAGGACAGAAAGTTTTGCTTATTAGGAAAACCTAAATATACTTATATTCATTCATGATACCAAATATAAGATCTAAAAATGACACTGTCAAGTGGGAGCATGTATGTGCCATGAGTATAGACTTACTTGTGCTGCCGGAGTGCAGAGGTCAGTTTCAGTAAAACCATATTTGTGCTCCATTTCATCAAGCCTGTCAATTATATGCCGTATGTCTGGTCTTTCAGTTGGGTTATCATTAATACACTCTTTGGCTATCTCAGCACATGATCTTGCATGCTCCAAACATTCTGTGTCTCCCTGTGATGTTTCAAACCTAGTACTCCAATTTTTAAGCACCTAATATAAAAAATTGGCCATCATGAACTAGGACTTATTACAGAAAAAAAAATCATGCTAAGGCTGCTGTGCAAAATAATAATTATACTTTCCCTGCTTTTATTTGTTTACTATTGATAAGCCACTGTGTGTGAATAATGCTCCTTTCATTGTATATATATACAATGTTCAGGCTCTTTTGTGTGTGTGTGTGAATCTGATGACAAGATAAAAGTAGTGCTTAACGCTTTACAATAATTTTAAAAATCATTGATATTCAAGGTAGACCAAATCCTTCATCCAGATAAATATAGAAGTTCTTGGTGTGCAAGGCAGTTTAGTAGTCCTTCATTTTTCAGATAAATAAACTCCTCCCACGATCACTCCCATACATATACGGACTCAAGAGGATTATTTTGTTTCTGAAGGCCTCATAATAAGAACCAGCTGGAAAACATTCTAAAACTGTCTCATTAACAATCTAGAAGAGGGAAAAGATGTGCAGTATTTACTTCAATTTGGAGGTGGCAGATCCTATAATGATGCCAACTAATTGATTAGAGACATTGTAGCCGAATATAAATAAACTGTAATTTCCATCGCAGAGTCTTTATTAATACTGTCTAGCAAACAAGTACGTTGTATTAGGCTTATGCCTGTAGGGTATATAGTTGTATACTGCACATATACAACCGTACTTGTGGACTAGCTAATGGGTTAATTTAATACTCAGCCTTTATCTTGGAAACAAACTGTTGCTCTTACATTCTCAGTCTCAAGACTTTTCTTCTGTCCACTCATTATCTCTATAATTAAAATGCCAAGACTAAATATGTCTGACTTTGGTGTGATTGTTCCATCAATGAATTCCGGTGCCATATAACCCCTGCATTAGAAGTTTTATGGTCTGAGTGACTTAAGACAAATACAACATAATTTGCACCCAACAAAAAAAAAAAAAGATCTCTTACATTGTTCCAACTACTGGTTTGTCAGTTGTAGCTAGGGATTGATCTTTCTCAAAGCACGTTGAGAGACCAAAATCAGCAATTTTAGGAGTCGTGTGCTCATCCAGCAGTATATTTTCTGGTTTTAGATCTGAATGAATAATATTCTGCATGTGAAGATAATTTAAACCCTCACAAATTCCCTTAATTATACCATAATGTGCCCTCCATTCAAGTCCTCCAGATGCTGCAAAAGTGGAGGACAAATTTTTTACTTTGTCAGATGGGTGATATTGGAAGATTTCAAAACAATATCATTCCAATACTACTTCATCAGTTAAAACAAAGAAAAATAGGGATGGAATTGTTAATATACAAAATGTTGAACACTTAATTGTAGTTCTAGAAGCTTGGGAGAGGCATGCAACTAATGATGGGTTTTGAACCGGCCCAATCAAAGGCATATGACGCTTAGGGCATGGTCTGTAAAGTGTAACTTTGACTTGCAATATACATAAAAAATACATACAGTACATAAAAGTATAAAAGCAAATGATTGTATGTCATAAAACTGTAGTATCAATCTGTATTGCACTATTGCCGAGTGCCTGGGGATTTGCCGAGTACAATATTTCGGGGTCATCGGCAAAGCCATATTTTGCCAAGTGCCGCACTCGGCAAAAAAAAGCACTTGGCAAAGCTGGCTTTGCCGAGTCGAGTGCCAGGCACTCGGCAAAACTGGGCTAAGATCATGCTAGTTCACCTATCAGTTACATTGAATGCAAATTCCTTAGTTCTTTATTGCTAGTTTTTTTTTTCTGAATTGGCTTTTTTCTTGTCTGAATGCATACTTTTGCTATGTATTTTATAGTTGTACAGAAACATACTCGGAGGCCATGAGACAATTGATGCTACATTGCAGTGGTTGATCTGTAGGATATATATTTATTGCCTCCATTTATTTATTTAGTTTTGGACACGGTGATATCAATGGGGACATGAAGGGAACAGTGAGTAGTCCATCGACATGTACAAATACTTTAAATGGTTCTTTGGTTCTATATGCCACTATACTTCTGTTGGATGACTGTAGGTGTTTGTTTTTGTGGCAGCTGACTTGATACTCATCATTATCACATAGAATCAGCCTGCAGTAACTGGCCCCATTTATTCTATTAGCTTGTTCACATGCTGAATCTGTTACAATTTGATGGAATATTCAAAGATATTCTGGACCTCTAGTTTAATTTAAATGCTCACCGTTGGTTTAATTTATATCAGGGGACAACATATTTGAGGGCAGTGCAATGCTCAGAGCAATCAGCCCTGCTATCACCGATGTAAGTGAAGTTCAAATAGTACTGTACAGAAGACTGAAAATTCCTTAGTGTATGCCTGATGCAATCTGTACACTAGACTCAAATTTTGGCTTAGCTTGCCTACTGCTTTGTTGACAAACATCCAATATTTGATGGAAAATCAGTGTTTGTACTTTGTAGTAACCTTTGTTAGAATTGATCTCAATCGTCTTGACCCAACGGTCAAGACGGACCCCTTGACCGCATCCTGATCGGGGATGCTCACCCATAGAAGTGGCTGGTGGGGCCCCGTCGCGCAGTGCCATAAATAGGAGGTGGGGGCCAAAGCACACAACACGAGGTTCACCACAGCCGCCCCCACCCCAAAGAAACCCTAATCCGAGCTAGAGGAGGCGCTGTCAGCGACGGGAAGCTCCACCGGCGTCGCCACTGCTCCACCTCTGCTCCGACCGTCGCTGCCCGTGCGCAGTCTCCATCAACGAACGTGATGGCGGCCTCATGATCCCGCTGGTATGTTACTCTACTCCACCTCCATCTCCCTCTCCCTCTATCTCTGATTCGTGCACCATGAAGGTGCACCATGATGTTCTACATGTTTTATCCCAAATGCAGTGAAACTACCCTCTGATCTACACCTAGAACGATCCACGAATTCCATCATTGGTATCAAAGCTCTAGGTTATTTCTAGTGTGTAGATTGAGTTGGGGATAGAATAGAAATCAGATCAGAAAGAAGAAACGAACCGGATTCGAAAGAAATCCCATTTCCCGAAACCCTAACCCTAAGAAAGAAGAGAGAACCTACCTGGTCCTCTCGGGCCGGTAGAAACCGCCACAGCGCGGGAGGACACCGCATTGCCGATTCACTGGCGCGCTGGGAAAGAGAAGTCACCGGCTTCCCGCTGTTCCCCAGCCGTCACGAGGGATGAGAGCAGTCGCTCGCCGGCATCTCGCCTCGCCGTGCGCGTGTGCTTGGATCAGGGCGCCGATGCGAGGCCGCTCGATGGCGGCGAGCTCACCCAACGGAGAGCGCGCGCACCGGCGGGAGGGCCCGTGGCGGCGCCGGCAATCTCCTTCGTTCGGCCGCCATGGGTGGTGGCTGCTCTTCGCTGCGGCACTAAGAATGGAAGGAGAGGGGAAGTGAAAGCGAAGAAGAAAGGGAGCCGACCGGAGCATTCACCGGTGGCACTATACTCTCGCCGGCGGCCGCCGCCGCTGCGTAGCACGCGTGCGGCGCAAGAAATGTGGGGGAGGAGAAAGGAAAGAACAAGAAAAGAAGAAAAGGAAGGAGGGGGCAGACTTGCTCCGGCTAGCCGGAACTGCTGGCGGCGCCGACGGCGACCATGGCCGTCGCGGCTACCCCTCACCCTCTCTGGTGCGGCACTCAGAGGAAAGGGAAAGACCAAATGAAGCTAGGGTTCAGGGGAAGGGCGGCGCGACAGGTTTTGTTCCGCCGTAATGGCCGGAAGGCCGTCCGATCGCGACAAATCGTTGAGATCGTTTGGGCTAGCTTTCGGCCTAGGTGGGATAAGAGAATCCTGGCCCAGGCCCACGTTAAGGCCTGGTGCGGGGAGTGCTGGGGGCCAGCGCTATCACGGGCCATTTTCGGCTCTGGGCCGGCCAACGCGCAGTGCGTGTTGGGCTGCGGTTTTGACAAAGAAAAAAAGGAGAGAAGAAAAGGAAGCCGCTGGACCGCGAAGATGGGCCTGGCAGTGCACGAATCGGTAGAGAAAAAAGGGCCGTGCTGGGCCGCAGCAAAGAGCTGCTGGGCCGCTGCAGCGCGATGGGTCGCGCCCGCGAGTTGCTGGGCCTCAGGCCAATTGTGCAGTAGCACTGGTTTGGGCCAAATACGAGTTTGGTTTGGGCCTTGATGAATTTTGTATTGTTTTCCATCTCTAACCAACAGGATGAATTGTCCAGAGAATAGATAAGAGATGCTTCTGTTCAAGAAATAATTATTCAAGAATTAATTCATGTTTCCGCTACAAAGAAAAGAATTATTGTCTTCTCATTAAATTCGAACCAACGGGAGAATTTAGTTTAGAGAGCAATTGAAGTTATTGAGTGAATGATAAAGTTCATTCTCCAACTAAAATTGGAACCAACGGGAAAATTTTAACCGGAGAAATAGCTAGTTTTATGATTTAGAGAAATTAAGATATTGTTATTTTCGGACCAATGTTGATGATAACAATATTGCAAGTTTATTTATGAGTTTGAGATTGAAGTTGAAATCTTCGATGAATCTTACATCAAAATGACATATTTTTTGTCGAGAATATGTAAAGATCAAGAAATGTATTTTCATGTTTCCGCCGCAATGACGATGATTGTCTTCTACCGAATTCGAACTAACGAGAGAATTTCATTTGAAGAGAAGTTAATAGAATCCAATGAATCATGGTGTTTTATTCTATTTCTGCCCAACGGTGATTTAGAATTGATATAGAAGAATGATATTTTATTCTATTTCTGCCCAACGGTGATTTAGAATATAAAAGAGAGATTTGAAAGTTTATTGTGCATGTTTTTTCAACCAGACCAACGTAGGGTTATTTTCATGCTCATTATTGATGATTAATGTTGAATATTTTCAGACAAAGAACTCCATGCTTTCATTCCTGAAGGCGAGAAAAGGAAATGAACCGGGTACTTATGACTCAGAAGATGGAAAATGTAGTTTTTGTATGAAAGAAAGATATTACATAAGAGATAGAGTTCTCCTTAGAGAATGGTTTGAAAGAAAAGAAATGTTTTCAAGGATATAGCCCAAGAAATGAAGATAGAACAATAAGAGTTTACTTCAAGAAATAACTTTTATGTACAATAGTTTAGTTTAACAAATGTACTTTAATGTGCTCCTTTTATAAAGAATAATTTAGTTTCCAATTCTAAAAATCATGAGAAGAGATTAATATGTCATATAACTTTATATTTTAGTCATCATGATATGAAGTGTAACGTGTCATATGCATGTTTGGTTTGACCAACATCGGATTAAGCATGTGTGTGTTAAAGAGTATACGAATTTATTTCTAAGTTTGATAATTACGTATACCTTGAGAGCCAATTTTGGCATTGATGTCCCTTTATGGGGAATTATCCCGCTTGGCAGAGAGATTTTGACAGAACTTATCTTGCATGACGGGAGAAGAAACTTGCATATGAACCAAAAGATAAGAAGAAGTGTACTCCCAAAAGATTTCGAAATTGTGGCAGTAAAGTTAATGCCACATTTCGAGGGAGAGAATTGTGAGATTGTTCAAGGAAGATATAAATCAAGAAAGATACTCCCCTATGCTTTAGATGGATGTGATGTGATGTATGAATGTAATGTGAACAAGAGTGATCTATAAAAGATGAATGTGATCGTTGAGGGAGTACATCATTCACAATAATGATACCCCAAAAGTAGAAATAGCTAAATTCCTGGACCTTTTATAGTTCCGATAGGAAGATAGCGACGAGACTAAGAAATACTAAGACGGTGCTTTAAGCGCCATATGAGGTATATAGAATAAACCCAAATAAGAAAGTTTGAAAACACACTATCTTTATAGGAGATGAAGTAATCTGGGGGAGCATGGTATGAAGATACCTGAGACTTGAATTGAAGTGGGGTTGCATGCCCACTCTAGTGTTTTAAGAACAACAAATTGCTCAATACCTGTTGATGCTGTATGATTTATACGACACCTGATGTTAGCTCTTCTAGAAGATGAATAAGTAAACAAGGATCTTGTGATACAGGAGCCTATAGAACAATTGCCTTTTGGCAGTGGAGCAACAATAGCCCCATTTGAAAGAAGTGCCATGAGGCCGTAGTAGGCCTTAAAGAATAAGAAAGAGCTATTGCTTCTTGGCAATAAAGTCCATGTTAAGAAATAAATTCAAATTGAGGGATCCCACCTCATTTTAAGAATCCATGAGAAGCGCTCACTTACTTATGATGAAATTCCTAATGGAGCCAAAACAGTAGACTGCAAATGGGTCTACAAGACAAAATGTGGCTCCAAAGGAATGTAGAAAGATATAAAGCGTGACTTATGGCAAGAGTTATGAATGATGTTTGGAATTCAAAAGAAATTTCTAATGGAGCCAAAATAGTAGGCTGTAAAGGGTCTACAAGACAATTTGTGACTCCAAAAGCAATGTGACTCATTTTAAAAAGAATTTACGCAAAGAGAATGAATAGATAATAATGAATATTAGTGGCACATTATGATTTGAGTATATGTAAAGAAAGTATTCCTCAACGAGGATTTATATGAAAAGTCTACATGACATAACTCAAGGGTTTATTATGAAAGGAAAAGAACATAAGGGATGTTGCCTCAAGAAATCATTTAAGGATTAGAGTAAGTCTCTAGAAAGTAGAATTTAAAGTTGAAGAATCAATCGGAAAGTTTGGGTTTTTAAACAGAATGTAGAAGACAATTGCATTTATGCAAAGTTTAAGAATGGGAAATTCATTTCCTAATCCTATATGTGGATGACATCTTACTTGCTAGTAGTGGTGTCAATCTACTAATAGAGAAAAGAGGTTTTGTCCTTAAAATTTCAAATAATCTTGGTGAAGCGTCATTTGAATTGAAACTTATCAAGATAGAAGAAGTTGAAACTTAACGAGATAGAAAAGAGGGGTATTAGAACTATCGTAAAGGCATACTTAGAAAAATTATGAAGAAATAAAGTATGCATGCGCTAAGAAACATATGCATGTTCTTATAGAGTCAAGGGTAATAGATTTGAGAACTTTAAATGTTTCAAGAACCGATATGAGATTGATAAAATGGACGTCCTATTTGCTTCAGCTGTTGGAAGCTCAATGAATGCTTACAAGTAAGAATTTACCCTGACATAGTTCATGTATCCGGGATGATTTGGCAGAAGTCCAGTCTAGATATAGATCACTGGAATAGAATAAAGAATGTCTTGTAAAGATTTTTAGCCTCATTTTGAATAAGGAAGAACAAGTACTCTCAAATAGATGCGGGTACAAAGATAAAAGATCAGCGAGATGTGTAGTGAAATCCACAATCACTAACACTCGTTGTTGGAGTTTTATTGTGGAAAATCTCTGAAGAAACAATTGTGAAATCATGAATGATGCAAAGTTATGCTATGTCATATTATGAGGCTAGAGGACAGGCAAAATGGTTAAGTGAACTTATACCCAGAGTTGATAATGGTTGGCAACAGCAATAACCATTTAAGTATTTCACTCCTACGACAACGGGTCAAGTGTGCTGCCAAACACATTGACATTGAGTTATACGTTGTAAAGGAGAAAGTCCGGAATCATACTAAACGTATTGAACATATGAGTAATAAGCAAGAGCTTGCGGATCCGCTTACCAAAGGCTTATCACCCGGTGTGTTCAGAGAACACACAGTCGACATGGATTTATGGTATAGCCTATGATTTCCGGACAATAAGGGCCCAAAATGAGTAAAGAATCTATTTCAAAATAGAGAGGTGTATTGTAGTTGTTAAATCTATCGGCGATTGACCGTGACAATGGAGCATGCTCTATGCACTAATCTGTAATGGAATGAGACAGAAGTAAGAAAGATTGGAATTTAAGATTGAGTAAGAAATTAAAGAATGATGAGGAGAAATTAAAGAATGATAAGATGAGATCAAGGGGGAGAATGTTAGAATTGATCTCAACCGTCTTGACCCAACGGTCAAGACAGACCCCTTGACCGCATCCTGATCGGGGATGCTCACCCATAGAAGTGGCTGGTGGGCCCCCGTCACGCAGTGCCATAAATAGGAGGTGGGGGCCAAAGCACACTACACGAGGTTCACCACAGCCGCCCCCACTCCATAGAAACCCTAATCCGATCTAGAGGAGGCGCCGCGCCGACAGAAGCTCCACCGGCGCGCCGCTTCACCTTCTGCTCCGACCGTCGCCGCCGTGCGCTTAGCCTCCATCAACGAACGTGATGGCGGCCTCACGATCCTGTTGGTATGTTACTCTACTCCACCTCCATCTCCCTCTCCCTCTATCTCTGATTCGTGCACCATGAAGGTGCACCATGATGTTCTACATGTTTTATCCCAAATGCAGTGAAACTACCCTCTGATCTACACCTAGAACGATCCACGAATTCCATCAACCTTGTCTCGATAAACGGAACCACCGTACTAATCCCAACTATTACCAATGAAAAAAGCCTTAGTCCATTTGGTTTCTCTACACAATGACCTTGTTCTACATCAGGCACTAGATTCCTATCCAATGCTTGGAATTGGAATTTGAACTGAACCTAAACTTCAGCTATGATTTTGCAATGTTTAATACTTTATTAAGTTGCATTCGGTTATTTAGTGCTTGCCACAACCGAACATAGCTAGTTCACCTATCAGTTTTTATTGAGTGCAATTTCCTTCGTTCATTACTACTAGTTTCTTCTGAATTGGCATTTTTCTCAACTGTCTTTTCCAGCAGCTTCTGTCCATCAGTTGTAAGAGAGCTGCAGCAATTATGGTGAGGTAGAATAACATGAAGCCATTTGTTCTTAGGGTGCCACAGGTAATTTACACAGAAGGCTACATTATTAGTGAATCTAGTGTTCTATGCTTGATGTATCTCATTTATAAGAGTCAAGTTTCAATTGAGTCTTAACATCTCATTGCAATATTGTGATTATGTTAATACTGGAACAAATTTGACCAGCATGTGTACCAATGATAGCTTGTGATTTTGGTAAATTCAAATTTGCTATGAGATGTCAGTTGGTATTTTTTTTAGTTTACATGAGAGCTTTCTAGCTTACAAGTTTGCCTTTTTTTACCTGCTTCCTCTACCAATCGTCCATGGCAACATCCATCGATCATCTGTCCAACTTCCTAATTTCAAATTAGTGCTTTCTGTCACCATTTCAAATTAGTTCTGCTTGAAACTCATAAGCTACATTGCTGTAATAATGTGGTCAGCTCCTTCCTTGGCTTGTAGTTGATGCAGAAGGACAGTTAGTGGTATTGGTGCTTCTGAAAACTGAGGTAGTCACTAGTCACATTATTCTTAGAAGAAATCAAATGTGCACAATCATTCTAAGATTACACATTATTCTTAGATTTATTCATTGCAATTTCCTAATTGTTAGGTGATTGATCTTTTTAGAACTTTACTCACGGTCATTGATATTATTTGCCTTAATTGTATTAGGAGTTTTGGACTGCTTGCTCAACTTATTTTTTCCTCACTGAGTTGCCTTATTTGGAACATGCAGCTTTTGCCATTCAAAAGTGTCCCAGGTCTTTTAAGTGAATAATATATGTGTTGAGTGTTGTATCTACACCCATTATTCTGTGCCCTTAGAATAGATTAAGATTTGTTGACCATTGAACTATCAAATGTATGAAACCGCTTGAATGATGATTATATGTATTAGACAATTGAGGTATGTGGTGTTGCAAGTATTTTGGATTGACAACCTTTTGCGGTTTGATCAAAGATTTTTTTAAAAAAAAATTATTTATTTGCCGAGTGCCTGGCCATGGCACTCGGCAAAGTATTTTAAAAAAAAATCAAAAATTCTTCGCCGAGTGCCCGGACAAAGTACTCGGCAAAGAAATTTAAAAAAACACACTTTACCGAGTTCCTAGGCAGGGACACTCAGCAAAGTAATTTAAGAAAAAAAAACCTCTTTGCCGAGTGCGCAGGTTGGCGGCACTCGGCAAAGTTTTTTTTTTAAAAAATCTGCCAAGTGCTGGGTCGGGCACTCGGCAAAATACCCGTTAATGGCCGGCACCGTGATGGCCAAAAATATTTTGCCGAGTGCCGCCCCAAGCACTCAGCAAAAATTTTTTATATTTTGCCCGAGTGCCCCGATAAAAAGCACTCGGCAAAGTCCCTTTGCCGTGAAAAATTTTGCCGAGCGGACTTTGCCTAGTGCTACACTCGGCAAAGCCTTTGCCGAGTGCAAAGGGCTCTTTGCCGAGTGTAAAAACACTCGGCAAAGCCGCGGCCTCATGTAGTGTTGTCACTCTATCTAATTCTTTCTATACACAATGCTGGATTAGGTTTTCAGGTGTGAGTGGGGTGGTGTAGATGGGTAATGAAAGTGTATCTGTGATCGTGCTAACAATTTGTTAGCCGGTGAGTAATGAAGAGAAACCCAGATTCCAAAAAATCTTTATTACCATAATTAGCCATCTAATCTGCTGAACATGACTTCTTGTAATGGTGTTGTGGTTGAATAGGTTGCTATTTTTGTCATTTGGGATTGTGTTCTAATGGCTATACCTTTACTTGATTAACAATAGGTCTTCATTGTTGGAAATAAAGATATGTATATGCATGGTTAGAGATTAATTGAAGATGAAAACAAACTCTAAAAATAAAAATAGAATCCAAGAGAAGAATAGGATTAGGCCTTGTATAACTTGGCGTGTACTCCAAATCTCTCACATATTTACCTACAACTATCAAAGGGTTAATGCAATTAACAATAGACCACTAACAAATTATTTGGGTTTTCATCGTACCCTAGTATCCATGTGCCATGTGTGTGTGTGGATATCCAAGGTATAATATATGACTGAGTTGTTCCATCAAGCGGAGGAAATAATGTAATAATATTGAGAGATAGAAATAAATGTACCAGTGATATGCTTACGAAGGTTCCCTTGTGGCAAAAACTCAAAGCAGAGCAACCTTTGTCGTTCCTCCGCAATAATGCACTTGCCCTGGTGAGTCACTACTTGCTGCTGTGTGTCACCACAGTAACCCAAGAATCGTACTATATTCATATGCTTCGCCTTCACGAGAATACCAATCTCTCGCTTGAAACCCTCCTCGTCCAAGTCAATATTAATCGACAGCTTCTTTATAGCGACTATCCCAGTCTGAAGTTCTCCCTGCAGTCACAATTAAGTAGTAATAAGCTTGCCTTGTCGACATGTACACTAATTATTATGTATATCTCAATCTTAATTTATTAAACTTTTTGACTTTTCTAGATACATATGTGTTGAGTCTAGACATAGTGTACATGTAAGTGTATAACAAATACTATATATCTAGAAAAGCCAAAACGTTTTATAGTTTTGAATGCAGGCCGGGAGTATATATTAGGTCTACTTTTATATATATAAATAAATCAATTAGTCGTTGCAGCGTTTCAAGACTAAGGACATGCGGCGGCATATGTATACCTTGTAAACCTGCGCAAAGCCACCACGTCCAATTAGCTTGTCATCAGAGAAATCGTTGGTGATGTCTTTTAGAAGTGATAGTGGCAGTTTTATCGGCTCCTCCGTACTTTCACTAGGTAGCATGCGCTCCAGGAGAGCTCGCGCCCTGCTGGTTTCACATTCCATTTTTGTAATAATCGATCACGACGTCTGTATCCATGAAAGCAGAATAATAATAATAATTATATAATAGTCATGAGTCTGATGAATACAATGTTGAGTAATCAGATAAGTACTCTCTCCGTTCTAGATTGTAGTTTACTTTGATTTTTTTGGTGTATGCATTTTTCTATGTATCTAGACATATTATTTATCTAGGTATATAGCAAAATGTATGTATCAAAAAAATCAAAGTGAACTACAATTTGAAACAGAGAAAGTATAAGGCAATAGTATCATCTGCAGAGCTAGCTAATTAGTATGATCTTTAGCTAGATGATTGGATCACAATCCAACAACCAAGTGCCTCTTGAACACTTGTAAAGCTAATTATATATAGGCAAATTGATACCCGCAAACAAAGATGAAAGTACCTGAAGGTACCATGATACTTTTCCAACCATTATAAAAGGGAGCGTATGCTATGGAAACCAGGTTTCCGTGGAAACTATGGAAACTCGCACGTGGATCGTTGGATCTAAATCCGATGGATATGGCTAATCTCTCTTTTTTGCAAAATAAACCTCAGATTTAGATCCAACGATCCACTCATCCGTCACCGGGTTTATTTTGTAAAAAAGAGAGATTAGCCATATCCATCAGATTTAGATCCAACGATCCACGTGCGAGTTTCCATAGTTTCCACGGGAATCTGGTTTCCATAGCATACGCTCCCATTATAAAAGATCTCATAACATATAGTATATCACAAGTTGACGACCCTGGACTGGACCATTGATCAATGAGCACAGGTCGATCAATTGCAGTGACGAACAAATATAGAGTGGAGTAATAATACAGTCAAGGAAACGTTGTACACACATAGATGCATCTATCTCTATCTATCTATCTATCTATCTATCTATCTATCTATCTATCTCTTGTTTGATAGATCCCGGCGACCCGGTCTACACCAGCAGTGTAGTCAAGAGATCATTCAAGTACTAACCTGGAAGATGGAGACCTGCAAGATCGACGCCGCGGCGTTCGCTCTCGAGACACAGAGACAATGGCGCTCTCGCACGCGTTCACGGTGTTGTTGTTATCAGATGGATCGGATCATAGGAAGAAGCAGAAGCAGCAGCCAAGGAAGCTCTGCTCGAATAAGCTGCATATGAATGAATGGGCGAGGTGAAGACGATGATGAGCTGAGCTACTAGCAACATACAGTACAGATATACAAAAACTGAACCCACCCGGCCGGCCGGCCAGTTGAAGAAGTGCAGATCTGGCGAGGGAAACCGTGCAGAGATTAATTAATTGTTAAATAGTATATAGTAAAGTGTGCAGAGATTAATTAATTGCTAAATAATGTATAGTAAAGTATAAACCACACGCCGGCACCCAAACCAAAACAAAGGTTATTTGTACGAGTGTGTAGCTTGACTTGACGAGCCGGGTCCCTTTATTTTGGCTTATTTTGGAAAGATGTGCCAGCTGGGGCGCGTTGTCGTGATTTTGCTAAAAAAAATTTCCATATTTGCACACACGTACGGCGTTCACATGACCTCTTTATCGGTTCTATGAAAGCAAATTAGAAGAAAAATCAAGGCCAAAAAAATAGAAAAAATACAGATTTAACAAATAAGTTCTATGAAAGGCAAATTAGCATAACACCAAAACATATTTAACCAAATAAAACATAAAGACACAAAAAATCAAAGAACTCTTCGAGTAATCCAAATGACCATTCTCATCTACGAACAATCAATTTACACACATTGGACACCCAAACAACTAGTAAAATATGCTAAGGTGAGATGTAATCTGCAACTAGCTAGATTAAATCAATTGCATACATGGCGCTCAATGAAGCATACTCTCGGCTAGACGGCGATGGCTACAGGAAAGGTAGGGCTGCAGGGACTCGCGGCGCGGCGTCAATAGCAGCGGCGACAGGATGGCAGGGCAGCAGGGCTCGCGACGAGCGCGAGCAGCCGGAGGAGGCGAAGTTGGTGGCGGTATTGGAGCTCGGCAGGGGCCGGCCATGGTGCACAGCGCCTTTTCTCTGGGCGAGACTGCAGACTGGTGAGGCTTGGACAGCATGCGTACAACAGTGCCACACGGCAGCGGCTCCCAGCTGGACCCTGCGTGCTTTTGGCAATCATTCCCATCCGTCCTGACGAGATCCAACGGACGGAAAAAATCGAGTGACCGGACTCCTAAAGTCACTCGAGTGATGTAGAGATTTCCCAATAATCTAACACGTGATACTTACCGGCAGCCTCCTTTTTCATTTTAAGTGTAACACTGACTTAGGGTCAAACAAGGGGAATGGATCGAGGATTGGATTCAAAAGATGGCATGGTCTGAAGATATATACTCCCTCCCTGTTCAAGAAAGAATGCAATTCTAGCGCAACCTCATATTTTCATATTTTAAGTTTGATCGATTATAGATAAAAAAAATATGAGAAATGCCCCGGTGGTCCTCTTTTATAAGATGCACAGATCTTAAAGCACTGAAATAATAAATAAAATTAATTTCTTTTTGGATGGACTGGACCCAGCCCTATCGGTGTGTTACCCAGCCCACTCAGGTCCATACGATACTTTCGACTCGAAACTTTTGTTCGATTGACAGAGTCCTAGCTCGGTCTCATTCGCTGCGGCGACGGCACGACGTGGAGAGACATCGGCGGCGTCGCACGAAGGGGCGGAGGCCGCGGGCGCACAGAGGGCACGGCAGCAGCGTCGCACGAGGGCTCGGCGGCGGCAATTGAGAAACGTCGAAGGCTGTGGCCACCACGCAGAGTGATCCAGCGTGGATCTTGAGCCAGTCCAGGTGAGGCACCGTGAGAAAGAGCGAGCAGTTGCCTGTGCCAAGGATGTCGAGCCGGCACCGCTCGTAAGCAGGTCAAGGTCGATGATAACCACTGTGCCATAGCAGTCACAGCAAGCAGCGACAAATCGCTGAGGCCGGGGCACGTGGCGAAGGCGTCCCTCACGGTGTTATCCCGCAGCGGCGTGCCAACAACCTCCGACATGCGGAGCCGATCCATCCGGACCCGAGCGGGCGCAGCCGTGAGAGACACTCCCTAGAGCATGAACTCCTCCAGATTGGCAGCCAGGACAATGTAGTCGGGGTGCCAACCCTACCTGTAGTCCTAGGTCGCCGCCTCTATGCCGGCGCCGTCACTGGATTCAACTTCGATCGCCTGGGGTCCCTCCGTCCCCTTCATGCGCCGCCGCTGCCAACGCCGAGACATCGTGCACCGCTGCTGCTGTTCGAGCTCTCATGCGTTGCCACCTCACCCCTCCGTGCGCAGACGCCGACGCCGTCCCTCGTACTTCGCGTCGTCACCACCGCGGACAAGACATGGGACTCTCTGTCTCCCGCGGATCGAACAAAATTCGGAATCTAATAAAAAGTCATATGGACCTGAGTGGGCTGGGTTGGAGACAAATAGGGTTGGGTCCAGTCCAAATCCAAATCAAAATTAATGTTAATTAATTATTCTGGCGTTTTAAGATCCGTACATCTTTTTAAAAGAGGATCACCGGAGCATAACTCAAAAAATATTAATATTTATGATACCAATAAATATCATTAGATTAATTATAAAAGGTATGTTCATAGTAAATTGATTTGGAGCCATAAATGAATATCATTGACTAGAAACTTTGTCAAAAATGTAAACCACTCTAACCGGCACGTAACTCGTAGTCGCGTTCTTTCTTAGAAAAAGGGAGGACTACACTAAGTTGGAGATTTTAGGTTGAATCTCACTCAGAGTAGACAACTACACTCTGAATGTCCTAAGCGAGTGTTTAAGCCTAGACCAAATGATGCTCAAGAATAGCTGTGGAGCTTTGAGGTGAGATCTACTAGGGATCAACAATGTTGAACTAGCAAGTTGATATTAATAGTATTGACTTGTCACTACATAACTGCATTAGTGTGACTTGCGACTAAAAAGAAACCTCATGACCGGTTCCAGTGTATCTTTTGAGGGTTAATATAGAGGCCCACCTTCAATAAGTAATCTATATAACTATAATATAATATTAAAGAGCAAAAATATTTTCTTCTGTCTCTCACTCTGTTCTATTGTCCATCCATCTCTCGCTCTCACACTTCTCAATTTGAGTTTGAAGTTGGAGTTGCAAAAGTTTTGTCGATGTCGCACCATCCATGTTATGGCTTGGATGCCCGAACCCGTTCGTGTTGTTGGCTCATAGTGCTCATGCGGACATGTGACTCACCTTCCATTCTTATTAAACTCGCAACCGATGCACACAATAGCCACTTATTTAAGTTGAGTAAATTCTCTATACGGAAATGATCCTTTATTGGAGCAACATCTGTTTTGGGTCTTGATTTTATTCAATTTAATTTAAGGTTTGCCTTCAATCCAACAAAAATAGATTGCTAAGCAATGCCCAACAAACTGTACATCTGTTGACGCCGAAAGTGATCCGGCGGCAAGCACACCACACGTGGGCTTTGGACGCCCTTGAGGAAGCCCTAAGCGACCTGCAACGTGGCACCTACGAAGCGTAACCAGAAAAAACCGATCTAGAGACCGTTAAGCCGATGTAGAGCTTGTAGATGGCCGGAAAAGCTCCCGAACTCGCTCCCGAAAGGATCTGTCAGGGATGAGCACGTGGAGGATCTCCTAGGACCAGCGGATGGCGCCTAGGATGCCAACGAACCTCGTGGAGAGAGCCGCCGGACAGCAACTAGAGGGGTTGAAGAGAGAATTAGGGCAAAAGGAGATAGATTGGTTGTAGTTTGATTGACGATTGATAGATGGGATCAATCGGCCATGATCCTCTCATATATATAGAGGGGGTGGTCTTATCCCGGTAGGAAACATTTCCAAAACTCGTACGACAAGTTTCCATACCAAAACTTCCCAAAAAACGCGACCTGGATCGGAGTCGGTCGCGCCCGACACGCGCCTGGGCGCGCGTCCGACGCCTGCGTCCGGCGCTCGGCCCGCGCGCGGAGGTCTCTGTGCTCCGTCCGACGCGCGCCGGACGCGTCCGACGCCCTGCGTCCGGCGTTGTATCACGCGCGGCCGTGCTGCAGCGCCCCGCGTCCGGCGTTCGGCCGAGTGTCCGGCGCCCCGCGTCCGGCGCTCGGGCCACTGCTGACCGGCTCTGGGGAGCGTCCGATCCGGCGCCTCGCGTCTGGCGCTCGGGCCACTGGCGGCACGCTCTGGGGAGCGTCCGGCGGGCGCCAGACGCGTCCGGCGCTTCGGCGCGGCGCGTCCGACGCTCGTTTCAACGCCGGTTTCGCCGTTTCACTGACCGCCGTTGTGTTGACCTTCCTTAATCATTTTTAAGTGTCAACACATGCCCCCCTGTTTTTAGGTAAATTTGTTGATGAACCTAAAAACACTTCTTGACCTGTAACCAACTAGCAACGATACCCATCACATCGGCTAGCCGGTGACTAAGGGCGATGTATACATCGGCCATTTTTGTCCTAAGGGCGATACATGTATCGACCATTGTTTGAAAGAGCACTAGGCTTCTTGCCAAACACATGGAAAGTATTTTTTAAGATACCTCCCGTTGATTGCCTTTTCGAGACGCTCCTTCTTCATTGTCTCTAGCACATAGGAATTTCTAGGCACCACCTTGATCATTCTTAAAGGACCCTCCCAATTAGGAGACCACTTGCCAAATTGATTGCTCTTCGATCCAATAAGTAGTATGGTTTTCCACACTAAATCTCCCACTTGGAACGATTTGCTTTTCACCTTCTTGTTATAGGCCCTTGTAACACGCATCTTGTCTTTCTCAATCTCCTTAAGAGCTTGTAATCTCTTGTCGGTCACTTCATCTAAGTTGTCCATCATGAGATCATGGTACACCACCGCGGATAAGTCATTTTGTTTAGTAAATCTGAATACATCCAAGTTCACTTCAATAGGCAACATAGCTTCTTGACCAGAAACCAATTCAAAAGGAGTAACTTTTGTAGCACCATGCTTTGATATGCGATATGCTCACAAAGCTTCCGACAAGACTTCGTGCCACTTTCTTGGGGTCTCTTCAATTTTCTTCTTAATGAGCTTGATCAAGGTCTTGTTACTAGCTTTAGCCTGGCCATTAGCTTGAGCATAGTATGGAGATGAATGAACAACCTTAATTTTATAAGATTCGGCAAAAGCCCTCACTTCCTTAGACATAAAAGATGATCCTTGATCCGTATACAATGATTGGGGTATGCTGAATCTATGAATTATATTTTCTCTAAGAAATTCAATCACCTCTGTGTGTGTTATATTCTTCAAAGGGACCACCTCACACCATTTAGTGAAATAATCTGTAGCGACCAAGATGAACATGTGTCCCTTTGAAGATGAGGGATGGATTTGGCCAATGAAGTCAAGCCCTCAACCTCTGAATGGCCATGGCTTCATGATAGGATGGAGATCCGAAGCAGGCACCATCTGAATATTACCGAACCATTGGCATTCTTCACATCCTTTGTAGTAGCGAAAGCAATCGACTATCATAGTAGGCCAATAGAAACCAGCCCTTCTCAATAACCACTTCATCTTTGGAACCGATTGATGCGTACCACACACTCCTTTCATGGACTTCTCCCAAAGCCACTCTTGCTTGATCAGTCCCTAAGCACTTCAGTAACAAACCATCGGTTGTCCTCCTATAGAGCTCATCATGCTGCAATGTAAACTTGAATGCAAGCCGCCGGATGGTTTTGTCAACTTTAGTATTAGGATCCTGCAAATAATTTATTAGAGGAGTTCTCCAATCCTCCAAATCGGTACTAGGATTACTAGAATCGACTAGACCGATTTGGGACATCGTCAAAAACGCCTCAGAAGAATTGGTTAATCCGACTATTAAAGTTGGCTGAGCCAATTTACTTGTTCCTGCACAACAAAAGTTGATATCTTCATGCATCGGCTTTTCTTGTACATGAAAATTACGCCTACTGACGTCAAAGCCGGATGCTTGTTGAGCTAGCATGTTAGCCTTTTGATTCTCATGTGTAGGAACATGCCGAATTTTAAATTCAGCAAACTTGGAGATAACATCAAGATAAGTATCAAGGCAAGAACGAAGTGATCCATCTAAACATTGGAATTCTCCATTAACTTGTTGAACCACTAGCAATGAATCACCATAAGCCTCAACATGCTGCACCTCCATAGAAGTTAACGTAACCAATCCAAATAACAAAGCTTGATATTCAGCTTGATTGTTAGTACAATGAAAATCTAATCGGCTAGACATCTCGGTCACAATGCCATTAGGAGAAATTAAAACAATACCAACACCTTGATCGTTGCTGCATACCGATCCATCAAAATATAGCTTCCATGGAGTAATAGTGATATAATTGATTTCATCATCAAGATTTATACTATGCTTAATAATAAAATCAGCAAGAACTTGGCCTTTGATTGCTCGCAATGGCTCAAAGACCAAATCATATTCAATTAAAGAGTATGCCCACTTGCCTAACCTCCCACTGAGGATTGGCCGATGTAACATGTGTTTAATAACATCGGCCTGGCATGCTACAACACATGTACTTGACAGCAAATAATATCTCATCTTTTGGCATGCAAAGTACAGTGATAAACATAATTTCTCAATATGAGCATACCTTGTCTCGGGATCAAGAAGACGATGACCAAGATAAGCAATCACATACTCCTTTCCTTCATCTTCTTGAGTCATAACAGCCCCAATGACCTTCTCTTCGGTAGCAATATAAAGTTTGAACGGAACTCCTCTTCTAGGTGCATGAAGAATGGGTGGTGATGACAAATACTCCTTTATCTTATCAAATGCTTCTTGTTGGCTTGCCCCCTAAGTGAATTCAGATTCATCCTTCAACTTGAGTATAGTAATTTTCCTGCATAAGTTAGCAATAAATCTCCTCAAGTAGTTCACCTTCCCTAGGAACTTCGCATGTCTTTCTTGCATGTAGGTGGCTGAACTTTCTTGATCTTCTCAATTCTCTTGGGATCAACCTCTATGCCCTCATCATGAATAATAAAGCCTAAGAACTTCCCAGCCGATACTCCAAAAGCACATTTGAGCGGATTCATCTTCAAACCATATCGGCGCATCCTTTCGAAAGCAAGACGCAAATCGACTAAGTGAGATTTATGGGCCGCCGATTTGATCACAATATCATCAATGTATACCTCCATAATCACCCCAATTAGATCATGGAAGATCAAATTCATAGCTCTTTGGTAGGTTGCACCTGCGTTCTTCAACCCAAAAGTCATCACAATCCACTCAAACAATCCGACAAATCCAGGATAAATGAAAACTATCTTTGATGTATCTTCTTCTGCCATGAAAATCTGATTGTATCCCGTATTACCATCAAGAAAGCTAATCATTCTATGTCTAGAAGCATCATTGATTAACATATCGACTATGGGCATAGGGTATTCATCCTTAGGAGTGGCTCTATTCAAATCTCTGAAATTAACACACACTCTAATCTTGCCGGTGTCCTTCTTCTCAATCGGCACAATATTAGAGACCCACTCCGCATATTGGCATGGACGTATGAATTCAGCTTGCAACAACCTATTGATCTCCTCCTTTATCCGGTCATGGATGGCCAAATTGAAGTGTCTTGGATGTTGCTTGACAGGCTTGAATCCATCTTTAATAAGGAGCCGATGCTCAACAAGATCTCGGCTTAATCCCGACATCTCAGTGTAGTTCCATACAAAACAATCAGCATACTCCTTGAGAAGCGCGATTAATTCAGCTTTATAATCGGCTTTCAAGTTTTGATTCACAAACATCGGCCGTGGTGTAGTACCATCCCCAATATCAACTTGTTCTAAAGGGTCGGCCGACGTGAAACCTTGGCCCAACTTATTGAGCTCATCAAAGTCGTCAATAGCTTCACAAGCATCGGTCTTCTCAGCCCGATATTGTTCCATTCATGATTATCCATTTGATTACATGATTGTACTAAGCCAATTGTCAATCGGCTTAAGCGATACGGGAACAAAGCTACTTTTGGTATAATCTACATAATCATAGTTAGAGAGATCTCTACCTGATAAACAACCAAAAGCTCCATGCCCCCTGGTTTCGGATGAATCGGCAACAGCAACTTCAGCCGATGAATCCGCATGGACGATCTCTATAGCATCACCGATCCACTGGATGAGATACTGGTGTAGACTGGAAGGCACGCACTCATTGGCATGTATCCAATCATGCCCAAGTATCACATTGTAGCTTTCCTTGATGTCGGTGATGAAGAAAGCCGTAGCCAAGGTCTTGCTCCCGATGGTCAATTCAACGTTAGCAATTCCCTTAGCCAGAATTGGAGCATCTCCGCCAACTCCCATGATGGTCATGTTAGTCTTGATCAACTCCTCCTCCTTGATCCCAAGCTTGCGAAACAGCGTGTAAGGCATGACATTGACAATTGCACCGCTGTCCACTAGCATGCTGTGTACCGAAATCCCGTTGATGTGTCCTTTCAAGTTCAAAGGCCGAAGATGATCCACCCGGGCTCTCGGCTTCTTGAACACGGTATCCTCCACAGCAAACACCAACTCCGCTGCTGGTGGCTCCTCCTCATCATGATGAATCACATAGTAATCTGAAGACAAATATACTACGTTGATATCTCCCCGCTCCAAAGATGGCTCATAATCAACCATCTCATCATCTTGTTCCCCCGGAGCTTCCATACCTACAACATTAGCAACCACAGTAGCAAATTTCTTAGGATCCTCCCCAAGGTCCTCAGAAACCACTGGAATCGGTACCGACACCTCGAAAGGAGTCACAACCAATTCAACGATTGCCGGAGCAGCCAAATTAGCATCAACCGTCTTAGCCAATTCTTCAATCAGCTCGACCGGTTCATCCATTGTCGCCGGCTTGGCCAACTCCGCCAGCTTAGCCGACTCTAAAGTCGGTTTAGCCGGCGCCGGCTCCATAGCAACGCCGTCGTCCTTCTTCGACAAGACCTCTTGATGGTTCTCAAGAGCTTGCTTCTTCAACTTTCTGGCCCGGGCGCGCTGCAACTTTCGCTTTTGAGTTTTATCCAAGTTAGGTGGGCACCACTTGGGCTGCATATACTTCGGGTCTCTTGGTAGCTTCTCTTTCTTCTCTTCACCAGCAGCTTCTTTCATAACTTCATCTTGCTTCTCTGCTGGCTTCTTGCTCTCAACAACAATCGGTTCATTGCCGGCAACCACGGGAGCCGGCATGGATCCGATAATGATGCTAGGTGATGGAGCACTTTTAGGAGCAGGCTTCTCAGGCATTTGAACCTTCTTTTGAACATAAGCTTGCTGCACAGGTGTCTTGATTGCCTTCTCTTGACTTGTCCCACTAGAGCTCGATTGAAACTTCAATCGACTAGAGACAGGACGCCTTACATTATCCTCCAATCTCTGGTGAACTGAAATGCGAGCTGATGGATATGATACCCACACACCTTGAGCGCCCCACTGTGGTAAAGGCAATACCGGTGGAGCTTGAGCGACCGGTGGTCCCAACGAGATGGACGAGAATGAACAACCTGCATAGAGGGACCAGCTGGTGGAGCTACACTCTTCTGTTTCTTATCTTCAACTTCCCAGAGGAGGTGTAGACTCTCTTTTTTTTATTGGCCGATTCTCGAAATCGGCCTTTTATTGTTTATACTTTGCCATAAGTCGGTCAAAAGTACAAAGTGGCTTCACCACGGGTTTCTTGACTTTTGGTTCCTTTTCCTTCCACACTCCCACCTCTAGCTTTTGTGGAATAAACGTGCGGGTCACATGAATGCCAAAAGTGATGGAGCCCTCTGGAGGTTGAGAGTCAGTTTGACCGATTGTAACAATCGATTTAACCGACTTCAAAGTGCCAAAAACGTCGTTGGCTCGGTCAGCTTGGGGCGCCGCCCTAGCCGAAGTAGATGGGTCGGCTTGGCCGACCGGAGGGGTCGGCCGGGGCGGCCTCTGCTGCGCCGCTTGGGTCTCATACCACCGCTGCCTCCGCAATGCTTCCACTGAACTAGCGGTGATTGTTATCTTGCTCTTGCCTTGATCATCCTTCTCAAATGCCACTTGCCACCCTGAATTCTTTTGGACATTCGGTGCAGGATGTGGTTCGCCGATAATGACATTCTTGCCTTTAGCTTTATCGGCTTGATCAGGATGAATCAAAATAGCTAGCCTTCTTGCTTTAATGGTATTAGTAGGGAAAGGATTCCTCTTGATCTCCATATCAGCAAGGCTCAATCATCCCTCATTAAGGGCCGATTGTATCTGTCGACGAAAATAGTTACAATCATTAGTTGCATGAGAATAAGAGTTATGATATTTGCAATAAGCTCTCCTCTTAATCTCATCTACGGAAGGCATAGTATAATTGATTCTAATGTGTCCAATTTTAAGTAACTCATTAAAAATCCGATCATATTTAGAAGTATCGAAAGTAAATTTAACTTTGTCATTCCGATTCTTTCGAATCGGCTTGAGAGAAGGACAAGTGACAAGTTTGTTCTCCGCTGGCCACCTAATTTCAGCGGCATTGCATTTATGACTATCATCATCCGAGCAATCTGAAAAAACATCAAAAGCATGCATGTTCGAACGATGTGTCTTGTAAGTATCACGAGAATCTTTAAGGCGCGATTCCCAGAAAATGACCCTCTCGATAAGGTGATTGAAGCTAGTAAACTGAACATTCTCTAGTTTTTCACGAATTCTAGAGTGTAAACCATTAAAGCATATATCAACAAGGTCTCTTTCAGAAATATTAAGATAAAAGCATTTATTCTTAATTTCTCTAACCCTATTGAAAAATCTAAGACAAATTTCATCACGCATTTGCCTAACAGCCAGAAGGTATGCTAATCTAGTTTCTTGGGTTCTAGTATAAAAATGACTATGGAACTTCTCCTCTAATTGAGCCCAACAATTAATAGAACATGGTGCTAAAGAAGTAAACCATGAAAAAGTAGTACCAGTGAATGATAAAGGGAAATTACGAATTTTCATGTACTCAAAAGCAGTAGCTTCCCCTAATTGAGCAAGATACATACTAATATGCTCCATGGTAGTCTTATTACCAACACCACTAAATTTGTGAAAGTCAGGTACCTTCCACTCCTCGGGATTCTTCATGTAATCATAGGCACAAGGGTACGGCTTGGTGTACATAGTCTTAGCAGTTTTCAAGTGCACACCTAGACTTTCTTCGAGGGACTTGGTGAAATCCTCCCTAAACTGATTCAACACATCATTAAAAACATTAGAGGGAGGAGGTGTATTGCCCTCAAGCATGGGATTCCTGCTAGGAGACTTCGGTGGGTTGGGTAAAATCTTGATGCTCTATGATCGGTTCGCAATTGACCCGATTTTGGAGCACCCCCTGATGAACCAGCTCCAACATGACCGGTTCCGGTAAACAGACCCGATTGCAATTTACTAGCATCAGCGACAGACGATTGGTTCTTGAAAGAACCTTGAGGCATACCAAACTCAGGTTGTTGCAAAACACCCGATTCATCTAAATCGGTTGCTTTGCCCGTTAGTTTAATAATCTTAGTCTCTAAAAGATTATGCGAGTGTTGTATAGAATAAGTAAGAGCAGTATTTTGATCTAACAACATCTTCACAACTTCAGCTTGAGTAATTGGACCATCATCAAATTTAGGGCCAGTTTCATCGTTTACCTGTTCATCTGATGACGCCAAGATATCCTCAACGCTTGGCTCCCGTTGAAGAGTCACCCGTTCGTGACGATCTTTCACGCAGCCTCCTAGGAAGGCCTTCATGAGAGCATTCATCTTCGCATCTAGTTGAGCCTTCAACTTAGGAGATAGCTCCTCCACAGACGTAGGCCTGATGATGTTGCCGCTATGGACATCACTCTTGTCCTGCGTTGAACGGTCACCTGAACCCATATCGTCGGCTGATGGAAACTTCAGCTTTTGCCTTGTTTTCCCCAGCGGAGTCGCCAAAAAGTATGTTGACGCCGAAAGTGATCCGGCGGCAAACACACCACACGTGGGCTTTGGACGCCCTTGAGGTAGCCCTAAGCGACCTGCAACATGGCACCTACGAAGCGTAACCGGCAAAAACCGATCTAGAGACCGGTAAGCCGATGTAGAGTTTGTAGATGGCCGAAAAAGCTCCTGAACTCGCTCCCGGAAGGATCCGTCAGGGATGAGCACGTGGAGGATCTCCTAGGACCAGCGGATGACGCCTAGGATGCCAACGAACCTCGCGGAGAGAGCCGCCGGACAACAACTAGAGGGGTTGAAGAGAGAATTAGGGCAAAAGGAGATAGATTGGTTGTAGTTTGATTGACGATTGATAGATGGGATCAATCGGCCGTAATCCTCTCATATATATAGAGGGGGGTGGTCTTGTCCCGGTAGGAAACATCTCCAAAACTCGTATGACAAGTTTCCATACCAAAACTTCCCAAAAAACGCGACCTGGATCGGAGTCGGTCGCGCCTGACACGCGTCCGACGCCTGCGTCCGACGCTCGGCCCGCGCGCGGAGGTCTCTGTGCAGCGTCCGACGCGCGCCGGACGTGTCCGACGCCCTGCGTCCGGCGCTGTGTCGCGTGCGGCCGCACTGCAGCGCCCCGCGTCCGGCGCTCGGGCCACTGCTGACCGGCTCTGGGGAGCGTCCGACGGTCCGGCGCTTCGGCGCGGCGCGTCCGACGATCGTTTCAACGCTGGTTTCGCCGTTTCGCTGACCGCCGTTGTGTTAACCTTCCTTAATCATTTTTTAGCGTCAACAACATCTTTGTTGTAAGGATATTGCTAGTGCTTGATATATACTTAGATTGTCGGTGCTTTTTTTATTTGTGTATACTCCCTTTGTCCTAAAAAGAATAGAAATCTCACTCCTCGAGAAATCAAACAATCCTAATTTAACTAATACCAATATTTGTATCTGTAAATACAATTATGAGAAAATATATATTATATATAGTCAATTTAGTGACACTTAACACGTTACAAATATTAACATTTTTTTATAATTTAGCAAAATTTAAAATTGAGAAAACATACTCTATAGTTAATTTAGTGTCACTTAACACGTTATAAATATTTAATATTTTTATATATTTAATCAAATTTGGAATTTTTTTACTACTCGACGATAAGTCAGGTTTTTTAGGAGGGAATAATTTATACAAAGTCATGATTTTGGATTTCCTCTGCAAGCAGAAGCGCAGCGGCTTCCTGCCCGGAAATCTTGGCGTCTGACCTGAGACGACGCCCGCCGATGATTCCCGCGCAGTGATTCCCATGCATCCGTGCTTCATCCGCGGCATTGTGATAATGTCCCGCGCGTGATTCAGGTGCGTGCTGCTTGGTCAGAAGCATCGCGCTAGCGACGGCCCATTGGCAAGCTAACGGCCCAGTGCTTATATATACATGCGAACTCGCTGGAAGCCATTCTACTGTTGAGCACGTCGTCGGCAGGTACCTGTTTCCTTTCTTATGATATTTCTTTTTTCTTTTCCTTGGGTTTTCTTTTATTTTCTATATTTTTGTTTGTTTCTTGTTTTCTTTATAATAACTACATGTTTCCTTTATTTTTTTCTCATTTTCTTGTTATTTTTCTTCCTTTCTTCTAATCCTTATTACTATTACTATTACTATTACTATTACTATTACTATTACTATTACTATTACTATTACTATTACTATTACTATTACTATTACTATTACTATTACTATTACTACTACTACTATTACTATTACTATTATTATTATTATCATCATCATCATCATCATCATCATCATCATCATCTTTTATCTTTACTTTTTATTTTTTATTTTCGTGCATCATTAGTTTTTATTTATTTTATTATTTTTCATTTTCTATATTTTTTACCTTTATTTTTTTAGATGTTCTATGTTTTTTGTATGTTCATATAAAATACATATATGAAGTTCTATTTTTTTATGTTCTACTATATTTTCTTTCGTGATGTTCTAATATTTTTTTCTCGATGTTCGCACAATATATGTGTGATGTTATATGATGTATTAAGTGATGTTCTATTATGTTTTTTTTATGTTCATTCTACCATATATTTTTGCGATATCCGCGTAATATACATGTGATGTTCTGGTAGTAATAGGTGATGTTCTATTATATTTTTTGTAATATTCGCACAGTATACCTGTGATGTTATATGATGTATTTAGTGATGTTCTTGTAGTACACAAGTGATGTTCTATTATGTTTTTTTTTTATGTTCACACAATATATATGTGATGATCTACTCAATAATATTCTATCTTTATAAGGTATTTTTGTTAATAAAATTTTATTTAAATAAATTCATATGAGATCTTGTTTTAAGGAAATAATTGCAAGAAACTCGACGGTGTAATCGAAATTTATTTTGGAAGTTTGATTTAAGAATTACGACAGTTTTGAGTTCGTTAAATGTGATTACGTGCATGCGAGCTGGCGTGGGTGTTTGATGCCGTGCAGCGACTGGAAACCTGCCTGCGTGCGTGCACGTGAATTAATTAGCGTGGGAATTGTTGACGGAATTAGCGGGCCGGCCATGTCCAGGAGAGAAGCAAGCAGCCTAGGATCGCGGCCTGCCTACGTGGATTTTCCTAGGCCCACCTGCTGTTTTTCGACGATGACGCGGGCCTCACATGTCAAGCCCAACAACCCGCCCATGTCGAAGGTCGGCGGTCGGCGGTCGCCGGAGCGCGCCGCGCCGCGCCGTCGCACCCGCACTCTTCCGCCCCGCCGGCGGCCGTCTACTCTAGGAGACCTCGCTGCCTGTGTCTGGGCCTGGGCCTGGGCCTGGGGCGAGTGAATCAACGGAGGAAAACGAGGGCTGCAGCCAGGCTATGGCTCGTCGACGTCACCCGCTGGTGCCCCCTCCCCGGCCGAATCCCGCACAGCCGCGGCACAAGCGCGGCCCGCCATCACCAGGTAATCAGTAAGTGCCGAGCTCTTGATTTTACCCCTCTCCTTCTCATGCTCGCTCCCTCCCACCTTGCGGGCGGCGCTGTTTCAACTGACACTGTCTTCAGTTCTTTACCTGTTCACATTTGCAACAAAGAATTACTCTACTAATGCCGTGCTTGATGGGATTTGGACAAATACTAGCGTGTGACAACATCTAGCTTCGTGATGCCTTTACCCTGCAGGTTTGTCAAAGACGATGACTGGAAGCTACGGTGACTTGATAGTGAAGACTAGTGCAATCCAGCAGTCCTGTGACAAATCAGGGAACGACATCTATCTTGAACTGGCCAATTAGGTATGTGACAAGACATCATGACTAGTATTTTCCACAAGGTCGATGTCGATCATTAAAGACAAGTGTAGCCACACAAGAGAAGATGCCAGGGACGCAAGACTTGACTCCCAGACCTTACCATATATCCTCTTGTAAACTTCACAGCCATACAGACCATTTCATTCCTCTGAATTCATCTGTCCTCCCTTGTGCCCGTTGCCAAAAGGTTCATTGGGAGACGATCGATGGGGGTGGTGGAAACTGTGGTGGATGCTGCGACCGGATGGCTGGTGGAAAGCATCCTTGGGAGCTTCTTCACTCGACAGATGGAGGCGTGGGCGCAGGATGCGGGGCTCGCTGAAGATGTGGAGAACCTTGAGTCTGAGATGAGGAATGTGCAGATGGTGCTTGCTGCAGCCGAGGGAAGAACGATTGACAATAAGCCACTAGCCCGATCCCTGGGTGACCTCAAAGAGCTGCTTTATGATGCCGAAGATGTGATGGACGAACTCGACTACTATCGGCTCCAACAACAGATCGAACAAGGTGCCTCACTCAGATTACCGCTTTCCTGTAGTCTGCTTAGCATGTTTCTTGCCTTGCCTACTTGGTTAATTGGATCTTTTCTTCACATGTTTTAACTTGTGTTAGTTATTAGAGGCTGCTTTTGTTCAAGTGTCTTTCTTTAGCTTGTTCACATAACAACAGTCAGTTTGCTTATGCAGGGGAAGGTTGTACAGATCCTGAGGAGAGCTCTGTGTCTTCTGCCACTCCATCTTTTCAACTAGCTGTTAGTTGGTGCTCACGTGATAGAAAAAGGAAGAGAGACGACCATCCAACTCATAGCACCATGCTGCCTCATGAGATTAAACTTGACATTTCTGAGAGAATCAAGGGGATAGTGAATCGCTTACACAAACTTGGCAATTCTGCGAGGAAGGTTCTTCAGCTAGAGATTTCACGCCCTGTTCCAGTGGCAAACCAGGATGAGTATGGGGCCAGAAACACACGCCTGACAACTTCTGTTCCAATTGAAGACAAGGTATATGGAAGGGATGCAGAGAGGGATAAGATAATAGAGTTATTAATAAATGGTAAATCTAGCGATCTACATGTTCTGCCTATAGTTGGCATTGGTGGTGTTGGGAAGACGACACTTGCCAGATTTGTTTATGGTGATCAAAGAATCAAAGAACATTTTGATCTGCGAATGTGGGTTTGTGTGTCCACCAACTTCGACACAATGAGACTAACACGAGAGATCTTGGACCATGTATGTACAGATAGACAACAGTTTGAAAAAATCACCAACTTCAACGTGTTGCAGGATATCCTTCTGAAGAATCTAGAAAACAAAAAATTCTTGCTTGTATTTGATGACATGTGGGAGGAAAAGGACAGGAGAGGATGGTTTAGCCTATTAGCCCCACTAAGACACAATCATGCACCTGGCAACATGATTATAGCAACTACTCGAAAACCATCAGTTGCAAGAATGATAGAAACTATGGATTCGGTATCAGTGAATGGTCTGGATGAAAAACAATTTTGGTTGTTTTTCAAGGCATGTGCATTTGGCAATGAAAGCCATGAGGGTCATCCTAATTTGCAGTCCATTGGACAGCTGATTGTTAAATCACTAAAGGGTAATCCACTAGCTGCACGTAGTGTCGGTGCACTTTTGAACAGGAATGTTACCTATGAGCACTGGATGACAGTTCAAAACAAATGGAGATCTCTTCAAGAAGATACTGATGATATTTTACCTGTCTTGAAGCTCAGTTATGACTTTTTACCGGTCCACTTGCAGCAGTGTTTCTCATACTGCTCTCTGTTTCCAGAGGACTATATATTTAATGGCAAAAACTTGGTCCGTGCTTGGATATCACAAAATTTTGTACAGTGCCAAGACCCTACCAAGAGATTGGAGGAAACAGGTATGCAATATTTGGATAACTTAGTGGATTTTGGCTTTTTCCAAAAGGTTGACTCAGGATTTGTCATGCATGACCTAATGCATGAATTGGCTCAGAACATTTCGTTAAATGAGTGTGCCACTATAAATGGATCCAACTCTAGGATTATTCAACCAAGTGTTCGCCATTTGTCAATCATAACTACTGCTTATGAGAAAGATGGACATTGCAATATCCCCAGTGACAAGTTTCAGAACATACTAGAGAATATTGGATTTTCGAAAAATTGAGGACCTTGATGGTTTTTGGCCGAAGCAGCATACATTTGTTAAGGTTCCTACACATTTTATGCATGAAGTCAAAAAGCTTACGAGTCGTGAGGATTTATGTGCCGCATAATGATGTCAGCAGTACATCTGATTTGTTAAATCCATATCATCTTCGCTATCTTGAATTTATTGGTGTCTTCTCAAACACAAATATTCGGACAAATTTAGACCTTAAGAAGAATATTGTTCCTTCTCAAGCTTTGACAAAATTTTATCACCTTCAATTCTTCAACGTTGGCATTCCATGCATTTTTTCTGTACCTACTAGTATGAATAATCTCATTAATTTACAGAATATAGTTGCCCATGAGAAAGTGCACTCAGAAATCGCTGGTGTAGGAAAGCTGACCGCTCTTCAGGGAATAAAATTCAAGGTTCGAAGTGTTGGTGGATTTGAGATAAAACAACTTCGATCCATGAACAAACTTGTATCTCTTGAAATTTCTCAACTTGAAAATGTGAAGAACAAAGAAGAGGCCAGCGGAGCTAGGTTGATAGACAAAGAGTGTCTGCAAGAGTTGTCCTTATCTTGGAATGATTTCAGCATGGACCTTGACTCTTTTAAACTTGGGAAAACAGAAGATGCCCTTGAGGGTCTTCAACCTCATGAGAACCTCAAAAGTCTACATATATCTGGGTACAACGGTGCTAAGTTACCAACATGGCTTGCCAGTAATGTGTCAGTTAAGATGCTGCAGATACTTCATTTAGAGAAGTGCAGGGAATGGCAAATTCTTCGTCTCGAAATGCTTCCGTTCCTTAGGAAGCTAAAACTGATCAGGATGTGGAAGTTGATAGAAATTTCAATTCCTTCCTTGGAAGAGTTGATCTTGATTGAGATGCCAAGATTGGAAAAATGTCTTGGTACTTATGGGAAAGAATTAACCAACAATCTAAGGGTAATGATGATCAAGGGCTGCCCCCAACTGAATGAGTTCACTCTTTTTCAGAGTTACATTCTTTTTCAAGTTGAGCAGCAGTCATGGTTTTCGTCTCTCAGGAAACTCACCATCTGCTATTGTCCTCATATAATGTAACTTCTACTTTTTATTTTTTTTCTTCAATAGTTGTACTCGTTTTGCAAATATTGGCATACTTACTTAGATGAATGATATTGCAGCAATTGGGAAATCCTTCCACTGGGAGGAGTGAGGGCACTCAAGGAGCTGAAGTTAATGGACCTGCATCGTGTGAGAGAGTTGTCAGTTCCTTCTCTGGAGAAGTTGGAGTTGATAAAAATGTCAAGCCTGGAAAGGTGCAGTGGGCTGATGGCTCCTCCATCTTCACTTTCCCAAGAAGAGCAGGAGTTGTGTCTATCTAGTCTCCAGAAACTCATCATCCATGGTTGCCCTAGTCTGATGATCTCTCGTCCTCTTCCACCTTCTGCTCATATACGGAAAATTTCCATCACAGGAAAACTATCAATAAATATAGACGGCAAATCGTTCAATATAAAATCCAATGACTTGAGTGTGTTGGATGACCAGATCTTAGGATTCCATAATCTTAGGGGCATGAAATGGTTGGACATATGGAATTGTCCAAATTTGATTTCTGTTTCAAGTGAAGGTTTCAGCCAGCTCACCGGTTTAGTGTCTCTGAGTATACGTAACTGCTCTAACTTGTTCAAGCCACCCATCCTGTTAGGGGCTGCCTCAGAAAACAGTTCATCTGGAAACATCCCCACCCTCCCATCTCTCAAACATCTTGATATTTCTTCTTCTGGCATACCAGGGGGGTGGTTGACTAACATGCTTCTTCATTTGCGGTCCCTTGAGAAATTGAGCTTAAGTGACTGTCCACAAATAAAATGGTTATGGATCAGTCAACCTACTGAAATGGAAGGAAATAACAGTTTGGCTTCAGCGGTGATGTTGTCAGCAGAAGACCAAACACTGAAAGTGTCATCTAACATCCTCTGTTCTCTAAAGCAGCTAACTATTTATGGATGTTTAGATCTGGAATTTTATGGTGGCAGGAGAGACTTTGGAGGATTCATCACTCTTGAGGTGTTAAATATCTATGATTGCCCAAAACTGGGTCCATTGTTAGCAAACGGCACTAAAGACGATGGTACTAATAACGTGGATCTTGGATTACTCCCATCGTCACTTGAAGTGCTTTCTCTTAGTCATCTCCCAGAAAACTTGCAGTCCCACTTTTTAAAGGCTTCACCTACCTCAGATACTTGAGCCTCATGGATAGTCCATATTTGAAGTGTGTACAGCTCCATTCTTGCACGGCCTTGGAGGAGCTTCGAATTTTGAGGTGTGAACAGCTGGGTGCATTGGAGGGTTTGCAATTCCTCACCTCTCTTCGAAGGTTGACAATTTCGAGGTGTCAACAGCTGGGTGCATTGGAGGGCTTGCAGTTCCTCAGCTGTCTTCGAAGCTTGGAAATCGAGATGAATCCTAAGCTACAGAATCAAGAACAGGGTGGAAATCAGATTGAACTGCTTCCTCTATCAATTGACAGACTTGAGATCTCAAATCTCACAAACAATGTCCAGTCTAGTCTGCTGCCATGCCTCCCTGCCATAACCAAATTGGGGATATGGGGAAGTCCAGAATTGACATCTGTGCAGCTTGGATACTGTAAGACACTTATGGAGTTAAGCATTAGACATTGTGAGTCGCTTGCTTCTCTACAGCTGGGATACTGCATGGAGCTGACAGAGTTAGAAATTATAAACTGTGAGTCCCTTTCTTTAATTGAGGGATTGCAGTCCATTCCAAATCTGACGTCCTTCATAGTAGCTGCCTCCTCCGGCTTACCTCCATGGATGGAGCATTTGTTGCAACAAGGGGCCTGTGAGACCTTGGCTCGACTAGAAAGACTTGAGATTATTGGGGACACCTCTGTCCTTACCATGTCCCTTTGCAAACAGCTCAAGTCTCTACGATACCTAGATTTCTGGGGCAAAAGAATGAGCCCGATGGTCAGCCTAACCGAAGAACAGGAGAGAGCGCTCCAGCTTCTCACCTCCCTCCGAGAGCTCCACTTTGGGGGCTACCCGAACCTCCTGTTACTTCCTGCAGATCTGCGAAGCCTTGTCTCCCTCAAGTCCCTGAGAATCTATTCCTGTCCAAGCATCTCAGGGCTGCCGGAAATACCAGCTTCATGTGATATTTATGTGCACGATTGCAGCGAGGAGCTAGCTCAGCGTTTTGAAGAATGGGAACTACGGAGAAGGGAGATGGTTGATGATGAGATTTATATGCATGGTTGGAGCAAGGACCTGGCTCAGGAATTGGAAGTATGGGAACTACGGAGAATGGAGATGATTGTTGATGAATTTATGAATCATTGACCTCAGCAGTCACTTCCAAGGTACACTTTGTCTTGAGAATAAATTGGCACCCTCACCCTCCCCTCGCTTATATAGAATATAAAGTATTATTAATCTGCAGATGAGACCCTGTACATGCTACCTCTACCTGTGTTGCTGTACCTACCGTCTTAGTTCTTCAACTCAAATATTTGCAGACATTTGGCCTTGATGGATTAATATGTAAGCACGCTTGGTGCAGATTTTAGCCCTCTTTTGAAGTGTTGCATATTATGATCAGGGGCGTATATGACCATTTTTTCTCCTCCTTGTCTCCCTCAAGGTACTGAGGTTCTCATTCTGTCTGAGCATCTCCGGGATGTCGGAAATGGCAACTTCTTGTACAATCTGTCATCTATATGTGTAGAATTGTATCCAGGAGCTGTCTACACATGCGAGGAATGGGAGCGATGGAGAAGGGTGATTGTTAGTAGACTAAGAGTTAACCTACTACCTTCCAAGGTATGTACACAATCAGAGAATTTTCTCTCCAGAAGAGATGAACACCTTACCCTCCTTTGTAGTCCTCTCTAGATCTCACGAGATGTTGTGCGTGTTGCCATTGCCAGTGTTTCTGCGCTTACCATCTTCAATCTGTCTTCAGCACATATGTCTGGGCAACCGTCATACAGATCTTTGGCCTTCGTCATCACGATTGGTGCAGATTGCAGAAGTCCAAACAAGTTCACAGTGAGGCAACTTTAAGGGGCTTAGATATCTCTCGTTTTTGTTTGATGGCAGCTACTTGTTTGACCATCTTATGCTTATGTATTTATTTGTACTACTAGCAGTTTTGCCCACTTGTTTATTTTCTGTTGACATTTCCCTTCTCCACCGGTGTGCTGATCTTTATAGGACATTAGGTAATGGAAGTGGACTGGATTTGATCCATCTGCTGCTACCATCTTATGTTCTGTTTGTTTCTGTTGTGTCATTAGTCATCGACCGATGAACATGTTTTGATCGGTGGATGTATCATTGATGATGCTAACTTGAAAGCTGCTAGGCGATGCTGTTTGTAGACAGTTTTCAAGAAGAAATTGCATTGCTTCACCCTTTATTTAGTCTGGTGTGCAATTATTGGCTCATTTCTGTGTTCCTTTTGCTGATTTCGTTGGCTTAGTCGGCTGCTTAGTTGATCCATACGTGGTAGTGGCTTGACTTGAAGAAACAAGCTAGGCTCTTACATCCACGGCCTAGTCGGCTGCTTAGTTGATCCATCCAGCAAACACTGGCGTGTGTATTGTTCTCTTCTCTAGAACCGGTCAAATGACGTGTTTTGGTTGTATTTTAAGTCAACCGTTCCAAATTTCAGCTGCAAAATGCTACTTCTGAATATGTTGACGAGTTTGGATAACTTCAAACACAGACGGGCCCTAAACCTACCACAACACCTAAACTTGGCCCAGACCACTTACCCATCTCTTCTCCCCTTATTTGTCTCATGGACCGAACCGAACCGGCACACTGCTGTCGTCATCTCTCACTATCATCGGTGCCGCCACCGATTCTCCATCGCCGCGCAACAAATTCGCAAAAAATGTGCTGAGGCATTTTGTTATCATCGGAGCTGCATTAGTATTCGTACTGGTAGTGGCAGTCCCGGAGTCCAAGTCAGTCGTCAGGTGATGACGATTGACGACAGAGTTCTGTAGACGTCAATAGGTTCATGGCATTTGGGGTGTTGTTTGTGTTTCTTGGGAAGATCGACGCGGTGTATGATTGCGGTGCATTCACATTCAGAACGTCAGAGGATCGAACGTTTATGAGTTTATTCTTGAAATCAAACAGACAAGATAGAGACTTTCTACTCGAGCTTCTTCAATTTGTACATCTGGCAAAATCACATAACTTCTTGTTCTCAGCTAGTTGAATCATCATTACATCTGAAATCTGAATGAAAAAGTTGAAATTCCTTCAATTTTGTGGATCTTGAGCACTAGTACAAAGTAAGGCTTCTGTGTGTTCTACTAATATCTACTATGATGTGTACCAGTTCTCATCTTCTACTCATGGTATAGTACTATCTACCAAATCAAGAAACGGAATTAGAATGCCAATCACTATGACTATCCAAGAACAGACTTTTTCCTTCCTTAACAAGCACGAGAGACGACCCCACACGAAATCCTTCCTTTGCACTACACTATGATGACTGTCTAATGTTGCTCCTGACCGTGAACGGTGGTGGACGAAGAGTCCTCCGTCGTCGTGCCTCCGGAGCTCTGCTGCTGCTGCAATGGCGCTGCAGTCGCCTGCTGCGCGTGCGGGCTGATGTCAATGCCAAAGAGACGCACCACGCGGTCCACGCTAACAGCTCCTCCGGGCGTCGCAGCAGGCGGCGTCGACGGCGACTGATCTTCTTCCGCCTTGACCGACAGCCCGAGCGAGAGTCCCGCCGCCCTCGGCGCCACGGCCGGTGCCGCCGCCGCCGCGACGTTCTCCTCCGCCTTGATCGACAGCCCGAGCGAGAGTCCCACCGGCGGCGCCGCGGCCTGCGGCACGATCGGCGGGGGCGCGAGGCACCGCTTCTTGTTCTTCCTGACGGGCACGATCGGCGGGCCGGTGTAGTGCACCCTCATGTGTCCCCCGAGCGCCACCCCGGAGCCGAACACCTTCCCGCAGTGGCGGCACTCGTGCGCCTTGCCGCCGCCGCCATTGCGGCCCAGAGGAGGAAACGCGGCGGCGAGGGACGCACCGGAGCCATCGCCGCCGGCTGCCGCGGCTGCCATCGCGGCCGCCATGGCCTCGGCCTCCCGCTGCTTGTTCCTGTGGCCCGCCGCGTGGCCGCCCAGCGCCTGGTGCGTCGGGTACGTCCTGCCGCACTCCTGGCACGTGTACTCCGTCGCGCGCTGCCGCGCCCGCCGCGGCGCAGGCGGTGGCTGGGCTTCTTGCTTCGGCAGAGGAGGCGGCTGGAACGCGCGTGGTGGCTGAGCGTCTTGCTTCGGCAGAGGCGGCGGAGGCTGGTTGTGGTGGTGCGCGGCGATGAAGGCGGCATGAGGGATGATGGTGGTGGTCCCGGTCACGGCGGCCTGGATGTCGCCGCCGCCGGCGGAGACTGTGATCAGCTTCAGATCAGCCTCTTCATCACCATCAGAATCAGATTCTTCAAACACCTTGGCACGCTTCTTGATCTTGCTCTCGTTGCCCCCCGCCTTCCACCCGCGCCTGCCGGTGGCGGCCCACCCCGCTCCACCGCGAGTCCGCGGCCGCTTCCGCCGTCGTCGCTGAGCGTCGCGTCGGATTCGTCTTCGCACTCCTCCCCCGCCGACGACGGGGTCGGGGACGGGGAGCGCGCCGCCCGCGCCCGCGCCCAGGAGGAGGATGTCGAGCGCGTGCAGGCTGCCGAGCCGGGGGCGGGGCGGGGCGCGGCGGTGGTGCGGACGGCGGACGGGGTTGGAGTCGGGGTCGTGCTCGGCGCGGGGCTGGAACAGGTAGCGCCGCTCGGGGTCGGACTCGGCGCGGGGCTGGAACAGGTAGCGCGGCTTGTCGTCGTCGGTGTCGGACTCGGGGACGGGGACGACGGGGAGGCGAAGCTCGCCCTCCTCTAGCGCGTCGTCGTCGTCGTCCTCCGGGTCGTCGCGGGCGCGGCGGAGAGGGGAAGAGATGGCGGCGGTCATCGGTGGTGGGACTGGCGCTGGCGCTGGCGGCAGCGATGGATTGGACGACGACATCGGAGTCGATCGGAGTGGGGTGGGGCGGTGGAGTGGCCGCGCGCTCGCGTTCGAGCCTTGGAGGGTTTCTTGTGGGGGGTGGGGTTCTTGGTGCTTCTTGTGGGTGGGGTGGGGTTTTGGGAAGGACGAGAGAGGTGCGGTGGCTTTATATGGACTGGATGGCGGCGCGCGGAGAAGTAGGGCACCTGCTGCCTCTGCCACCCAGGTTTCGCGCGCCGCAAGCCGCAAGCAGCAAGCCAAGCGTGTGGGGGTGTGGATTGGACCGGCGGATGTTGTGCTTGTGTGCGGTGTGGACTCTGATCTGAGCGGAGTCTCCGGTTGATCGAATCCGGATCCAACTGGATCGATCAGCCCAACCGACTTCGCGTCGTATCGTATACGTGCTCCCAAACGGCCAAACCGGAAAAAAAGTGAATTAATAGTGAGGGATTCTGTATCTAGGTTTGTATGTGTATTTCAGGGGAGTTGCTATATTTCAGTGGCAAGATTATACATATACTTGTTTCTATACTATATAGTCGGTAGAAATATTTATAAATGGTAAGATGGATTCACCGAATCCGAACATCCTCTAGTACTAACACAAAATGGATAGTTTGGTTACGGATTCACACACACATATACGGGTATCCATCTAGCTTTGCTGTCTATATAAAATATCATCCGCCCAATATTTTTAGAAAACCAATTATGCAATGGGATATGAAAAAAATAATGATTATACCAAATTCTATATGTAAAAATAAAAAAATACACATTTTTAGTCTCATAATAGTTACAGTATAAATTATAAATCAAAAACCATATTAACAAATAACAATATATCAATCAATAATCATGTATTTAATTATGTATGCATAATTAGTGTCTTTAAATTTACATGAAACTACTTGTAAACATAACTTTAGATATTCAAACCTTGTTTACTCAATAATCATAATGTCTTTTTTAGGGGAACATTGTTCACTCAGCTCAATTATCACTCGTTCATACTACGCGAGTGTATAAACACACAAAGTTGTTCGCCCGTTCATACCGACGACACTACGCGCGTGTATGAAAACAGAAAATGAAAAATACACGTACGAAAACAGAAAGTGAAAAAAATCATGGGATGCGCGCTTTGCTGCCATTCCCGAGATTTCTTCCTATTCTTTTGCAGCAAGAAATTACCTTCTTTTCACAAAAAAAAGGAAATTACCTTCTTATTTCCCTTTTTTGGTTAAAAAAATAGTCTTCTAGTCATTTAATTCTGCATTGCGCTACACCATCAGTCCCTAGTCTGATCTGATTATATGACGTTCCAAATTTCGAAGAGATAAAAAGGGTTCCAAATTTAGAACATATAAAAGCGTTCCAAATTTGGAAGGCCAGATAAAATGCTTGACGTAGTAATAAAAGTGTAGTATGTTTTCTTGCATATATATTATCTTTTTGTATCGACCATAAACACTATTATATCATTCATTTAAACGAAAGGAAGTGAAGATAAAAAGCGTAATGCGACGCATCTTTTAACAGGCGGAGTGACATGCAGTACAATTTCAGCACTATTCATTTTGAGAGTGCAGGGTGCTCCGGGTCACGATTAAAACTGAAGTAAGGATCACATCACATTTTGGTGAAACTGGGGAAAAAAATAACAAAGTAATCCTCTAGAGGTATTTGCATGCTCTATATAACAGGTTTCTGCCATGCACCACGAAATCCACACACAGCATCTTCAGAGTAAATGAATGAGAAGCAGCTCTCAGGAGCAGAGTAAGAAGTTTACATCACTTATTACTGTGACAAAATGAAACAGTTAAACCGGAGCCAAATGGTGACCAAAATTTATCATTCTTCGGCTGGCCTCTGCCCCAAAACTGGTATGTCTTCGTACCTTTTCTGCAATTATATAGAAAAAAACGTCAGCCAAGGATCTGGAACAACTTTCACAACAATGTCACATGAAAAGTGAACAATGACACTTCAGTTATATAATATGCAGCTGGAAAAAAAGAAAACATTGAGGTCAGCTTCTGGTTTGGTTTCAAATAAAAAACACAGAAGAAAATGTCTACATGCATTTTTATTTATGAACCGTACAAAGAAACAGAAACCAATGCATCCTGTCAGCAATTAGTGGCTGATTACAGATAACAAGAAGCCTCCAATGTTCATCAACTGAAATAATGCTCAATCCAAATCCATTCTGTTAGGCGTAAAGAGTGCAACAGAAATTACTCAATCACTGTGCAAGACCAGAATCATATGTTGCTCCATTGAGGTTAACTATTCAAGTATTTTGTTTTGTTAAAAACCATTATGCTCCTAATATATTTGTTATGTCACACTGCAGAGCTAAACAAGAGGCAGAGTGTACGTTCACTGCATATGATGTCTTAATGGGTTCTACACTAGATTATCTATATATACTGTTCAGTACTGATAAATGCTGTATAAATTAAGAAAATTCGATTCTGCTAAAAAATTTCGTGTTGCACATTACAGAACTGATTAAATAAGCAAACAAGGGCTACAAGTTATCCAGGTCTGGCAGTGATCTTAGCATTTTGCACACAAATTTGTACAGCAAAATAACTCCATCAACATAAAATATTCATGATCACTACCTATGTGCCATGTGATCTAGAAATGCATGACATGGAATCTTTTGAATTTGATGCTAATAGCAAAATACAAATTTGTGTCAGGCTGCAAAACACATGGCCTAGCAGTGAAACATTGAATCATACTACTTTCCACTGTCAGGCTGCAACAAGTAACCCAGTTGCTTGGCATCATACTCAGCATGTATTTCAACTGGATGAAGTCTCTACAGAAATCAGAAACCAAGACAAGAACACAATTATGTACGTTTCTAGATAATCACAGTGTCCCAGTCTTGATCTCCAAAAGTTAATGGTGAAGAGCTTATTGCACTGTAATCTAATCGTGCAGCCTAGCTTCTTTTATGCACCATACATAGACACAGAAGACATGCACCCTGTCAGGAATAAGTAGCTGATTGCTAATAAAAGAACTCTGCAAGGCTCCTCAACCAAAATAATATGATGCACTATATGTATTAGATGCAAATTTAGACTACACACAACCATTGAGAAATCCAGCATTCTGATTTATGCCAACGCATTTCAAGTGTGAATCCATGAAGATGATTCAGAAAACAGTACATCCACTGATCCACATCTTTTCCTGTGACATGTCTATTTTGAATGCTCATCCCAGATCCTTTCTTCTATGAATAAATACTAAGGTTAAGTGTTATGCCATCAAAAACTGAACAAGATCACGGCCCTGTGTGGCTGCGTAGGCTCCAATTTTCATTATTTACTTAAACTTTGTTAAAAAAGCATTATGCTTGCAATATAATTGTCAGATTATAAACAAGAGACATCTGCTAAATGTTTTCGACTCTGGTAAATGCATATTTTATCAATTTATCTGGATGGGATCTATTCAAAATTAGGTTTCTATTCATGCAATTGCAAGGTAACATTTATCTAGGTCTGGCAATAATTTTTGCACTCCACATTTATTTTTGCAGCTACATAACTCCCCTACATCGACATCATTTCATCAAACATGCACAATTACTGCATATCTGCCTTGTGATGTGGAAATGCAATCGGCATGGAGTGTTTAGAGATGGAAATCCATAGTAAAATTCAACAGTCGTGCAGATTGCCTAATAGTGTTGAACTATTTTCCACTGAGTGTGTCAAGCAATAAGTAACTCCAGTTGTTTGTCACAAAATCATCACATCACATTCTACACATATTACGACAAGGTGAAATCTCTACAGAAACGAGAAAACCAAGCACAACAAAAACACAATATGTACATGTATAGCAAATCTCAACGCTCTATTCTTGCTCTTTAAAAGCAAATGGTAAGCAGGTGCTCTACACACGCTGAGACATAAATGAAAGTGGTGGTGACAGTGCTTAATTCTGTAAGGTTGTTCCAGACCTAAATAACTAATGACGAAAAAGGGAACACTTCATGCATCACGCATATGCTTTATTCGCTGTACCAAATGTGGCACTTTGCTGTACCAAAGTAAAGCAACTTCTAGACTGAGTATGTGACTGCTGCGAAGTGCGCACCAAATAAATATGAATACATGCATGTGCGTGTCAAGGAAACCTGTGTCATGATAAATCTGATAGAGATGGAAAATGAGCACAGTATCTACCAAGTATCGCCACCTACTAAGCAAAAAGGTCACTCATCTGAGATGATTCAAATCCCACATATAAAGGCAAGCAATGACGCAACATCACATAAAAAACCTGCGGCATCAGGGCAATCCTATATAGTGAGGAAAATGGGAAACACAGCCAGGTGTATTCTTCCATCCAGGGTAGCGATTCAGCAGGGTGGTGGGTGGTAGGAAAGGACCGCACTCCAAAAAGGGATGCGATCAGGCAACTCTAAACACGCGACCTAATCGCGTACAGATAACGATTAACATGAACAGATCGCAACAAACAGATGTTTCATCATCAGAACAGCCTAGATTTCCTTCACTAATTGGCCGGTGAACAATCGCAACGAATCGATGAGACGGAACAGCAACGAGGAACGGAGGCTGGGAGAGAAATGTTACCCCGAGGTTGTTCATCTCCCAGATCTTGTGAACGCCGTAGTCCACCGCCTGCAAACGAGAGACAACCGATGAGGAATCAACGAGAGAACCCTTGGGGGAGAGGGAATGGCAGATCTGGGATCTGGGGGTCGGGGGAGAGCGGGGAGGGAAGGAAGGGCGCACCCGCTCGCCCGCGAAGGCGCCGGCGACGACGAAGGTGACGTAGACGGCGTTGCGGCGCATCACCACGCGGTAGAGCGCGTCGAGGAGGCCCATGGCGAGCGGCGGCGGCGGGCGGGCGTGCGGGAGACGGGGAGAGCGAGCGAGCGAGCGAGAGGAGAGGGCAGAGACGGAATCGTAGGCGTCTTCTTTTTATGTTTTGCCCCTTCTTTTTGATGATTTATTTTATTAAATAACGATCCCTTTCTTTGGGCCGAACCCAGTGGGCCGTCCAGTTTTTTATGTACCGTACCTGCCGCCGCCGTGCCCGTACTCATCTCCCCGGGGCACACAAACATTCGGTTCTGTCCGTTTCCGCTGCCGAGTTCGTCAGCAACTTCCTGCCCGTTTACTGACCATGAGTGGAACTGCATTGTTCGTGCTGGCACTCCCAGCATTTCGTTCAGGGGTTTCTTGGTAGACAGCCAGACAGCATATGCATTCACACAATCAGCAGTTCAGTCAATATTGCCCAATGCCCGGAATATGTTGGGAGCTAAAACATCTATCTGTGGATCCTGGAGATCATCCGTGCAATATCTATATGAGAAAGTACTGTAGTACGTATTTCTAAAATTTCTACACAACTAGCTGAAATATTACTGATGTTGCAAATCAGTTGTGCTACCCGTGGCTTCAAATTTGCATTTGCGGTTTTGCCAATAAAGTGTACCTCTTGCACAGCTCCTCATTCGGTTATCTGAACTACATCAGAAAAGCTGAAAGGAACTCTTTTTCCATCTTTAGAACAGTAGTTCTCTGTTTACAAAAATGCATAATAACTATACTTTCAGTTACAAGTATGGTGCCATTTTGATTTTCAGATGAGATTATTAACTTAATTGTGTGAGAATCATGTCAATGTTAATGATGACGTGTGGTGTTACTTCAAATTCAGTGTGTGCATTACTCTGTTCTTTATAGGTATTGGTGTCTCAAAGAAGCGTTTGTCAAAGCCATAGGTGCTGGTGTTGGATTTGGGTTGCATCGACTGGAATTCCACCATGAAGACTGGACTAACATTTCTATTTGTATTGATGGAGAAGTGTCTAAGAAATGGAGATTCTGGCTTTTCAAACTTGATGAAACGCACTTGGTATGTATGGATTGTTAGCAACATCTACTTCACACACAGTAATCTAGTTCTAAAAGTAAATTTCAAGCATATAGAATGGATAGCCTATCCAGTTTTGTTTTCGTGGCTGCTAATTTACTAACCATCCACTAATGGAAATTGCAGGCTCTATAGCTCTATAGCAAAGGGCATCCAGAGGATGCTATAAAAGTTTCATCCCCATGAAACCTTCAAGAAAACATTGTCCAATGTGATTATTGCAGAGAAACAGTTATCTTCTGCACTAGATAGTCAAAATGTATATTAAGTGACCCTTCCAAACATTGAAACAACAGCAACGATTGTTGTATGACTAGTAAAGAATTAAGAGTTAAATGCACCGGAGCCCTCGAACTTGTATGCATCTCAAGAATTAATCACCAAAGGCTTGAACATGTCTCACCTCCATGGATTGGAAAATTTCCAAACCGAACACAAGAGCTTCATATTCGGCTTGATTGTTAGCATAAAAGTAATCCAACAGGCTTGATGCCTCAAAAACAGCACCATTAGGATAAATAATGACTATGCCAACACCTTGGCCATCTTTGCAAGCTTATCCGTTGAAGTAAAGCTTTCATAGAGTACAACTAATATAACTGATTTCATCTTCTATATCAATTCTATATATGCTCAACAATGAAATTAGCAAGAATTTCAAATCATATTCAATCAATGCGTATGTGCATTTGCCAATTCTTCCACTAAGGATTGGCTGATGCATCAATCATACATTACAATTATAGCAAGAAATCACTAGGTTTGACCGTTTGAGTGCTTGTTTAGCTCTTATTAATTAGCCTCCTAATGGCGCTTACATATGCTTGTCCAAATGAATAAGACACAAGAACTTCTTTTAACGTGAAGAATTTTGCTCTGCATCACTAAAAAGGGCCTGAATGTCCAAATGAATTCAACAAGCACTATAACTCCAAGATGGAAAAACACCATTTGGTCACCTGCATGCCATGTTAAGTAATTAGTGCACTAAAATAGCTCAAGATGAGATGGGGTACAAAATTTAGGGAAGTGATTGATATTTCAACACAACTCATGCACATCTAATTACCTGGCAAGAAGAACGCATCTTGGACGTTTTTGTGCCCATGAAAACCTGCATTAACATATTCCCATGGCATTAATTGTACACCATTTTTTGACTTACACCATATAAGAACATAACCAAAAATTGCATTCTACTAGGTAAGGAACAAATCTAGAGAAACCTATGGAAATAGGTATCAAACACTCTAAACTTATAAATACCAAATAACTTAAATAAATTTTTGTGGGTTCCATATCTAGTTTTATGCTTCTAGGGGTTATCTAGATGGGCATCATTACTTCCAGAGCAAGTAGATGTAGATCTTTTGCTTTGGGACAAAATCAACTTGAATACTATTCAAATCAAGAAATTCTTAAAAAAATTTACCAATAATAAAATTAACTTCATTAACAATTACATGTTGTGTACATATGACCTCCTCATAAAATGCAAACATGAAAATGTATATTTTGCTAATTCCCATTGAGAAGATATGAACTGACCATTAGTGGCGAAGTGTTTTTCTTTTGCAGTATGACAATGGCTACAATGATGATGAACATAGACATACACACAACCATGCATCATGCTGATTGCACTCACACAATGGCGAGTACCAAATAAAACAACTAGAAGCCCGCATGTGAGTTCTTTGGATTTGAACCATGGTTGGTGGATCAGAGGTGGTAGTCCATATATTAATAAAATTTAGGGCACTAGAGTGCACAAAAAAAATGCTAAAAGAGGAAAACACGCATATGTATGTAGGAGATGGCTACTTGCTTACATCTACAAAAGTGTTTAACTAAATCTGCATAATTTTCTACATCACTTATTGTGTAAACCTCCTAAGTAATGTGGCCCACATGCACTAATCCTTGTCTTAACGGACCAGATGACTATGCATGTGTTCCACATGACAATAAGCTCCTGTCGGGTGTCATCGAGAAACCCGAATCATCCACTAATCTTCCAAACTGGATCGATCATTACAAGAGACATTGCAAAGATATAACAGTTTTACAATAAAATAATATACATCGTAGTAAAGTGCGGAAGTCTTACAATAATACCAAATTTACAAACCTTAAGTTTTAAAAGTTACTAACCATAAGTTAAGTTATTACAAACCATACTTTGTAGTGGATAGTATTAAGATAACTTTATACAACACCTCGTACATGTAGTGGCAACATAAGGATTTGGAGCTCATTTGGATGAAGAAAACAGGCCATGGGAGTCTAAAGATTATCTGTCTGAGAAATTCCCTGAGTTCTACGCTTCTATCTAAGTTATAATTCCCTCTATGAATTGTAGCTAGTCTAGTGTGAGTTGTAAAGACCTTTCCTTATGTACTTATTCCAGATGTGTTTGCTTGACACATTTTCTTTTCCATTACTCAACCCAAGGCTTTAAATCTCGGGGCGAGATTTCTTTAAGGGGGAAGGGCTGTAACATCTCTGATGTTATAGTAACTAAAACCTGATATGTCATCATAATCATCGCAAAGCATCCATGTTTAGGTTAACCCTCGATCTCGCATTAACTAAAATAAATTTACATTTTTAGGTTGATTGTGTTCGAGATGAGGTTTGACTTCACCAAAATTTTATTTTTGAATGTCATATCAAATACTTGGTTTATGCTCTATGTACTTTGAGGTGTAGATAGTGTCTACACTAGTGTCAAGCATGGAGTATAAGTCCGAGTCGCAAAATAAAAGCTTGCAAGTCATTAAAATGATTTTCAAAAGTCAACTTGGTCAACCCAAGGGTGTCATTGGGTCTTTGACCTAAAAATATCCTTGGATGATGTTTGTGATCACTAATGACCAACCAACTAATGTAGAATTTAAATCAAGCTCAAATTTGTTTCAAAAACCCCGTTTTCGAGAAAAGCCCGATTTACCCCCTTTTCTCTAATTCAAAATCTACAAATAATTTGGGGTTGGTTCAAAAAGAAATCTTGTAGAGCTTGATGAGACCTACAAAGTTTGTGTACAAAGTTTTTTAAGTTTCAAAAAGAAATTCAAATAAATTTGAAAATACAATTTTCCCAAGAAATGTCCCATTTTGATTTTAAACCTATAATTCAAAAATTATGCATATTTTGGGAAAACTTTGCATATGGAAAATGTGTGGTTTGAAAAGTTAAGCATTCCATAGATTTGAAGATTTTCAAGTTTTATTGAAAAATCAAAAGTAATTTCAAATATTTGTTTCTCGGGTTTTCGTCCCTTTTCAAATTTGATTCAAAATTCAAATTTCCACTCAGAATCTGAAAATGCTTATTTTGAGAAAGTTGTAGATCTTGAAAAATTAGGCCAAGGTTGTTTTTGAAATTTTTGAGTGCAGTTCAAATTTTTGGAGTATTTTGCAAATTTTGTCCACCTTTCTGATTCCGACGTCACCTCACCTTTACCCCCTCACCGTGCATGCCGTCGTCGTGGCCGTACGTAACAACCCGGAAAATTCACCAACACAAAAATCCCAACTACAAAATTTTTCTAAACAAACCCATGTTCGATGCTTGTCATTTAGAGAACCCTACCTAATTGCACGTATAGCACCCATGACTAGATGATAATCACTACAATATAACATCACCACATGTGTCTTAACATCCCCTTAAGCCACATGTGATTAGGACCCTAAGATAAACACTTGTATAATGACATGACTTAGC